>CM049383.1:16450362-16732862 GCA_026937815.1 Etheostoma perlongum | reverse complement strand
GGCTGAATGTCCCAACCTTAGAAGACTAGAAAAACATCTAAGACAAAAGACATATGATACATACTTTCAATTCATATAATTTAATTTATTTGTTATGTGAGAGACAGTCCTTACCTCAGTACAGATTAGCAGTACTGCTCCATCAGACTCCTCCTGCTCCTTCAGACCCATATACACCTCAATTGCTGTGATTTTATTTTGCAGCTTTTAAGTCATGTTAAAAGCAATCTATAAAGGGAACGTGCTGGTGGTATAAAATTCAACAAAGTTGTAAACACACACACATGCACGCACGCGCACATACACACACACACACACATCACAACAGGATAAGAACATTAAAAAACCTAAATGAATATGTAATAATCAGTATAATAATAATAATCAGTTGTTGACCGTGTGTGTACATTCAGAAGGGAATTGCAACCAAAATATTATACACAGGCCAACATATCAACACTTATAAGAAAACAGACTTGTATGCCAGACTTGCTGAAATATGCAAATGTAGCAGAGTTAATAATTCCACTTGGCATTAAAAGGTAACTTCTCATTTGGCTAGTAGTTTCCATGAGACAGGCTTTTCTGTAGCATGAGCACCATCTATTGGTGCTATTCCACAGACTTTAGCATACACCTGCTACTCAAGGATTACTGTAATTTCCAATACCTAAATGTACACATTAATGCTGTCTGGGATCACTGTGAAAGGCCAGTACAGAATATTGTTAGGCCTACATACAGTGCTAATTAATAACTCCCTGGTGGTGGTACTGATGTGTAGACATTATCCCGTCTTTAGACCCTGTGGACGAAGAGTAAATCATACTGTATCCAAATGTGTATGTCCAAACAAATCTGAACTATCCCTTTAGTGTCATTGTCTGAAACTGAGGGTCGGAGTGAAAGTTGTAATGTGGTAATGGTCCAGCAGATGGCAGACATGTGACATTTTGCATCCTAACGCCCACATTATTTCTGCTATTAACTAACTGCAGGATTCTTTATGTGAACTAACATATTGACCACAAAAGACATGAAAAATCCAGGCTAAAAAACTTTCAATAAGAATAGAAAGCTTGCTGGTCTTTTCTTTTTAATGCCATGTGTGGAGAAAACATTTTTACCTCTTTTGGGAAATAACCCTTTGATCCATGCTCAAACATAATTCTGATTTTAATATCTCTTACGAACAGCCACAGAATTTATAAACACCTTATACATTTCGAAAATTAAAATGAAAAGTGTAAAGTTGGACTAGATTTAACAACAATGTAGTCTCATCTTCATTCAGTTTATATGATTTGTGAAATATTCCCATCTCCTGGTGAATAAGATAACTGCAGGTCGTGAACTCTTAAGCAGGACTTTCAGTAAAAGAATGATGTGTGGAGAAAATTGTGGTATTTACTCAGGAACGAGTAAAACTCAGGAATGAGTAAATGGCTTTGATTAATTATCCTATTACTGTAATAACATGAGCAAAGTTCAGCAAATGAGGATCATCTCATGGAAGTCGACAATCCATATCTTCTTTCTGTAATCTTCGATGGTGCTCATAAAATTATTCTATGGCTTTTTTTGAACACAATCCATTAGAACTACCTACATTATAGAGAGAAAAACAGGAGAAGATAACCTATAATAGCCTTTCTGGCCGAGTTTCTGGCCGAGTGCCTGACATGAGCTTATAACTGTAACCGTTTTGACATGGATGCAGACAGTTCCTAATCCTCCTTGATTCTACAAAAGACACATTTCTTTTCAGAGTGGAGCAGGTGAAACTTCCAATTTACCAAATCCAATAACATTTCTCAGTATTAAAGAAACATTTATTGGCAAACGTAGGGAATAAACCCCATCTCTTCTAAGATGTGCTTGTCTGATCTTCTTGATTGATTTATTGACCAAATGTCATGCATCTGTCTCATAATAATAACCTGATGATGAGAGGCAACCAGTTTGCTGTGTGTGATACAATTTTTATTTTGGTCAAATGTGATTTTTAACAATGATCTTATTTACCCTGAGTGCGCCCTTTGACATGTTTAACTCAATTTTCTCTTCTAATTTGTATATAAATATAATACAAATATTACAAATTACAAATAAACAGTTATTGATGCTGTAAAAACCCTAAATTTCTGTGCATAAGAGAGAATTTAAAAGCATGTGTGTTGTATATAGCAGTCAAAAGTGAATCCAGTAACTGATTTATATAACACATAATAGATTATTACTTAAAGCTATTAACTACAAGCAAATATTCTAAGCATTTGGTCTCCAAATAAAGTTACCTAGTGCAAAGTATAAACAAAACTGATTTGCACACTCTGAATTGCACTTATATTATTCTACCCCTCTCATTTGGTGCCTAGATTAGAGGTTTTCAGTGTGTCTGACACAATGAGAGTTTCAGACTAATGCCACCCCTCTCGGTCCTAATGGTGCTGCCAAACTGCCAGCAGGGCATCTAAGTAGGGGGAATCTAGTATTAGGCGTATCCATGGACAGAGCATTGCTCATTTCCTTTAAATGCCCCTCCTCCCCGACAGAACAGGCAGAGCGCTCTGTCATCCTCCTCCAAAAGCCCCTCATTAGAAAATCTGCCGAGCAGACAAAGCTACTTGAGACGGCACAATGGTGACTCCCCACATGGTGATTTAAAGGAGCATAAATGGAATCCAGGTCATGTGTTACTTTTTTGGATCCTCTCTCCCTAATTCTGACTTATCCACTGAGCCACCCACCTACAAACCTTCTGTTTCGGTTTTATCTACCATGTTTTAAGTATTCAGGTAATATTATTCAGACTCCAACATGCCAATGCACTGTAAAGACTGTAAAGACCACATGGCAGGTTAATACATTTTCTCTATAATAAAGAGCAAATAAAGTAGCAAAGAGGTAAGGAGAACGAGGTGATGGACGGAAATTAAAAAAGGGCAGAGCATTTAAAAAGTAAACACATGATGATGACACCTGTGATTCAGCATAATTTATGATGATGATTAAGACTATATTTTGAAAAAGCTTCTTCACAAACTGCTCATCACATGACGCCGTCCTCTATTGCTCATCATAGTCTTCCTGGAGTGCCTGCAGCTGATTAGGCTCAGAGTAAGCCTCTCAAGGTTTTTCCGACGATGAATAAGCTTCCATGGTAACCGATGAATTGTTTAATGATGCTGTCATTGCTACAGAAGTCTGTCCTGCTCATCTCTTTCTTTACTGTAACAAGAACATCACTCCATTCCGAGTCATACTGGGTTCAGACTGTGTGAGCAGAATATAGTTTAAAAAAAGTTTACATGTAAAAACCCTCCCAGATCAGGAATGTTAATCCATTTACTCTCATTAATTCATTCATTCAGTCATGCATTTATACTTTCACAGTGGCGGACTCAGAAAATCAAATTTTCTCCATTTAAGGCCACCATTAGTACACTGCATCCTGTTTTATCCACTGTACAGTAACCTAGAGGGCATTTTATCATGTTTTTTCTACCACAGGGGCATCCAGGAGGGCATTTCTGCTGTTTCTTTTGAACAACAGGGCTACTATGATAAGTGTCATAGTGTTGTGGAATTGCATTCTCCTAAATACTTTATTTGATCACTTTCTGTCTGGTATTGGTATGCATCACATATTTACTTTTTAAACAATACTGTACCTTTTTCCCTCCTAGAGGCCCACTTAGAGTCATGCCAAAAGACACACTGAACCATATGTCTTCCCTGGACTGCTTTCATAGCTCATCACTGTCCCTTTTTGTTTAACCTAAAAACACATCACTAATAACAAATGGAAGCACATGTATCATCTCCTGAACATCACAGTCATCCCAGCACATGGGGTTTATTTAAAGTCACCTTGAAACCTCAACCTGTTCAAATGTTGACAAGTCAGTCCAGCATACAAGTGCATCTCAGAGCAGCTGGGTTTGGAGTGCCTTGCTTGAGGTCATGTTGGTAGTTAGTGTTGAGGGAGACGAATGCACATCTCCTTCATTTCCTGCACTCTGATTTAGCAGCCTGCCAGGGGATTTAAACTGATGGCTTTCCGGGTTTTCAGTTTATTGTCAAGACTGCTGCTGCGTGACTCTGCAAAATGCTGAGGTGGGTTATTAGAAAGACAGTGACAGATTAATTTGGACTGCTGAGATGAAGGCATTCTCATTGAATCATCGTCAATGTGTCATCATTTTGTGGTTATAACTTGCAATCAAATTGGAAGATACAGAAATTTGGTTGATGAATATGGTTAAGATGCTGTATTTGGCCACTTATATTTTGGGAGTCTTCATCAGTTGGCTTTTAATTTTTTTTTAAGTGAGACCATCTCAATACTTTCATGTAGTGGATACCAGATGGAGTGACAATGTGTGTCAGTATAACAATAAACAAAGACCTTTAATGTGGTGCCATTCTACCCACTGGGATACAGAATAGTCAAACATGGGCCTCATTTGTGTTAAGTTCCCCAAACTATACCATGACAGATTTATTTATGACTCCAGTGTTTGCATTCTAGTCTAGATGCAAAGCTCTGCTTGGCTTCACAGTCACTCTGCAGTCCCACTGTGTTCCTGGATGTCCACCTGTCTCTCAGTGGCCCAACCACTCTGGGCCTGTCTGCCAGCTTGTGGACATCTGTTTACTTCCTCCTCCATCAGTCGTCATGGCTGCAACCGTCCCCCACTACCGCCACCAAACATCCCCCCCCACTCGCCGGCCGGCCTTCTCCACCCCTCTCTCGTGTTTCCCCCAGACACCAGCTGTGAATCACTTATGCTTATTCTGCAGTCCATCGTTTACCCCGTTCAGCCTTGTCATATCGACGACAAGCACAGTCCTATGCCTGTCCTTTGCTGCGTGTCTGACACACATACACCTCTTTTTATTATGTACACTGAAACTGGGTTTATGTCCATTCATCTTTCTGAAGAACAAATTAGGTATTCAAAATTGTGCAAATGATTAGCAGACATCCATTGTATCTGTTTACCCTACTGCAGGAAATGGCTGCCAGACTAAAAGACATTGTTATTTTGAAGGTGTACACTATGTTGTTCACTTCTAGTACATAATTTATCATGTTGTACAGGAATCTCTGGCTAACCTGTCCTGACCATGACACAAGCTGCAGACTATAAATCTGTTGTTAAATTTAGCACCTTCATCCAAAGGATTGGCATTAAAAGCTAGTCATTACTAACAGAAAGGACAACTGTGATGAAGCCTCTTCATCAGAATGCATCAAGTCCTAACATTTGAGAGAACAAATTCAAATAACTTCACATTGTCCTTTATTATGGGCTCTTTATTTGACATTTATTTGAGCATTATTTGAGCATTTGGAGGTAATTTTGATTTCATAATCTTAAATATATTTCATTTCAGCACTTCAGAACTTTTATTCATTGGAATACATATTTAAACCACCAGAAGTAACATCTTTTATATTATGCCTCATTAAAAGATGAATAGGCATTTAAAGGTTTACAGTTACTTTTTATTGTGGTATAGGTTTTTATTTTCATTTCTCTCCAGGAAAAACACTCGTGAATAGACAAGAAATGTAAAACACTTCCTCTTTACATCACATTTGGGGATGTCACATTTACTCTTCTTGGTAAGGAACATTTAAACTGTGTGACCAAACAATACATTTTTTATTTCATGATTTCCCCGAATAAGGGATTATGCGACCAGATTTGGAAAGCCGCTGAGTACATGTTCACTTTTGGCATGAAACGCAGTGTGACACAGCACCCAACAGAGAGCCAAATATCCAAATCTGCTCCTCCTATGCCCCACAACCTGGAAACCTACCTCCTGCATTGACACTTTCTTCCCTCTCCCCTCTGTCAGGCTGCAGGCAGTGGACAGCGGCCCTTGGGCAGCTCACTGAGGGAGGTGTGGAGCAGCCAATGATCAGAGTGAATTAGAGTTATGTGTGACATGCAAAGGAGAGGCTCCAGAATGTGACAACAGCTGAGTTTTAAAGTGAAGCTTTTCCGCCTGAGGGGAGAGGAATAGATGAAAAAGAGAGTGTTGCCTGCTGTGAAAAGAGTCAACTCCTTTTGTTGGCTCTTTAAAAACAGAGACCTGGTCTCCATTGGTCCGCTCATTTAAAGCAGTGGGCTACTCAGGGAAGTCTTTGGCATCAAAGCAGAGCAATTAATGAACATGGTTGCAACAGTATAGATAATCTTTGCTGTCCTTTAGCCAAGCCCTTGTTAATATCCTCACACTTTCCACACTTGAAATTCCATGTGCATGCATGAATAGAAAAGAAACTACCTAAATTAAATTTGTTGCCACTTTCATGTTTTTCTGTTGTTACATTGCGATCAATCCATCAAGCAAGATTCCAAGCATTATCTTTTAATTCTTTATTAACCTTAACCTTTATTAATTCTGAACATGCCTTCTGATTATATATATGTAAAACAGGTTTTAACTTCAATCCATTGGGAGATCCACCGGGAGTTAAAAAAGTTAATAAAATAGTTAAAATAATTTAGATTGTAGCTCTTAATTCACAAAATGTTATGGAGATTATGATGACATAATTTGATTTGAGTCACTTGGAAAAATCACTTGGAAATGGTATAAAGAAGCAACCTTTCTAGAAACGAGTGCCTACCTAAACCATCCTTTTGTGCACAAATAGAACCAAAGTAATAAATACATATTTGGGACCAGTGTTCACTTGCATAATACCAACATCTTTGTTAATCATTTGGGACACATACTGTATTGGTTGTGGGGGAAAACACACTTTCATTGTATGTTTGCCCTAAAGTCAGTGTTGTTCAAGCATTAGACCAATGATAAACTTTGTGGAACCTTATACATTTGTATTGTGGCCCAGTTTTCAGGCCCATCAGTCATTACTGTCTAAGGGATTTCATAACAATAGAGTTCATTTGTTTGGGGATGTTGTGTTTTTTTGTTTTTCTTGCCACACTTTAGCCTCAGTGCAGTATCATGTAACACCTCTGAAGCACTGCTTCTCACCTTTCCCCAATGCATGACACTGCCCTGTCCACAGAAATCGAGACTGCACAACAATAACTAGCACAAAGCCTTTATATCCCAATCTGTGACATAGCCATGAGGTTGAGAAACATTTACATCCCAAAGCGTGTAAGTTAATATAAAATAATGACCAATGTGGGTATTTAAGTGACAAGTTGTTTTGGTTTCTTAAGTTTGACAGTTTCTCCCTGTGTAATACCTTTATAATGAACCTGACAGCCTTATCCAATCACTGACATGTCACTTTGCTGCATCTACAAACTGTGCAGAAGTTGATATAAAATAATCCACAAATGTTTGATCCCTTAGCCTTGGGGATCGGTTGTCATTCCCATCATCAGATATTTCATTATCCCCATCATAATGAGGTGCAAACATATCAAATTACTACCTGAAAAGTAAAATGCAATAACTTTACTTTGATGTGCTTCTCTTTTGCAGCTGCGTGACACATTTTCAGCCTACATTGCAGGTGTTCTGTCAAAAGCAAAAGTCAAAAAGTACAGTAGGCTCAATGTGTCACACATATGAACTTGATCTTGATTTATTGTTGAATGGCTATAGATTTTCAGAGTTAAAACACTAAGTATACAGTTCCCTGATAATGAAATAGTTCCAGAAAGGGAAGCCAAATACAAGCACTGGGGCATTCAAGCTTTTATGTTCCAGCTACAAAGAGCTCCACCAGACCTAGAGCATCAAACTGTGGTTTGTATCAAAGGGACTCAGCTGATTGCACAGACACAGAGAAAGCCACAACTGTGTAGGGGGTAAGAGAATAAAAGCAGGTAGAAATAGAGAGAAATTCAAGAGAAGAAAATGTACTTTTGAGTACTTTTTTGTAAGAGAAAGTGGATCACACCCACATATCATGAGATCTCTAATAGGCTCTTTCATCTTTCACCCATGACTTTAAATAATAGCTTCCTTTAATGCAGCGCATGTCTATGTAACTTTGGAGAGACTGATGTGAGCTCCACCCCAGCCCACTCTGACTGGTACCTATAAGCATTTCCACAGTGGGCGGGTCCAGTCAGTGCTCGTTGGCTTTAGGACCCAGTGGCTCTTTCAGAGAGGCAGGCAGCGGCTCGGCTCTCAGACTGAAGCAGACAAAGGCGAGGGGAGAGACGGCGTGCCGCTATCCTGCAGCATCGACTCCCACGTCCACGCACACTCCCCCCCACACACACACTCCCTTCTCTTCGCAAGCAGCGACGCAGGTGAGTCTTAGTGGGTGTAATTATCCACATACTTTACTGATTAAAAGAGAAATTAAATTGGCATTCTTCTGGTTTGGAGTGGGCAAGTTGCAGATGACATTGCAGGTATTTGTATGTGGAATAAATATGTTTTAGGCTTTCAGATTTGAGCAGGTGGATTGTGAGTAGGTGTGCGCACACCCAACCGCCTTTTTTTCTAAAGAAAAAAAACTTGCATTTTCTGCCGTTGCTGTTTTCCATGTGGCCACAGTCATCCATCATAAATGAGAAGAGTGGCATCAGGAAACTTTTTTTTCTTCCTTTTGCGACTGTGATTTAAAAGTAGCTGTGCGCTTCGTGGTGTTTCTTGACAGATGACTGCATGTAGATCAGCTCTGGATAAAGATGACTGGAAAATCATAATGTGGTTGCTGGTTTGTCAGGAGTGTGTAGTCACCGGTGTTTTGTGTGGGTGGCTCAGCCAGGAGCCCAGAAAACAGCCAGAAATATCAGCGCTATCACACAATGTTGCTGCATTGCTGCCTAATGCTCAGAAGAGGCTTTTTTTTGTGTGAGTGTGGGGGGAGAATGCATTAATTTAGCCGTGATGGTGATTTATAAGCAGCTATTGACAAAAGTATGCAGTGTATCAATCAGCCATGTAGATGTCATACAGTTTCACACTGAAAAGCTTTAATAGTGTACCATTATTGCTTCCACTGACAAGATGTACTTGATGAACTCATGCTGGAGAATGAGCCGGCTGCTCAGCAGCAGTGATGGTGATGTCACTCTGAAGGCAAGGCACCCTGTTGGAGACAATGGACTGTCCTAGTTGATGCTCCACTGGGGAAGGGTCACTGTTAGCTCTGCCCATTAGTGCGGCAGATGGGCTTGAAACCTGGCCTTTGTCAGCTGAGGAGCACCCAGAAGTCCCACCCCTATCAGCGTGCCTGTCATAAAACCTCATGCAGTCAGCAGCACAGCCAGGGGTTAGCAGGGGATTGAAGGGCCCTGCCACATGGATGGGTGGGGACAGATGTTTCCTTTTTAATCAACGTGGTCCTCTACTGTATAGTTATATGCACCATGTACAGCATTAAACCTGGAAGACAATGAAAAATTACAAATTGTTAAAGCAAATGAGCATTATTAGACATTTTTCCATGCATTGGTTTACATGCATGGAATGAAATGATGAAAGATGCAGTAGAGGCTTCCGAGGAGACCTTTTAACATGTTAAATGTTTGAAGTAGAACAGCATGACATGTTTGAGATCAATATCACAATATAATATTAGTGTGACATCTGCAAATGACTTGTTTTGTCTGATCAATACTCTTTAAACCTCAAGATATTTAAGTTTACATTGATCCTCAACAAACCCTCGCATTGGAGAAGCTAGGACCAGAGAACGGTTGACATTTTGCTGTGAAAATGTCTAAAGATTATTAATTGATTATAAAAATAGTTGCTTATTAATCTCTATCAGCTAATTTATTTATCTGCTAGTCATTTCAGTTCTATGTAACGGTGTTCTGCTGTCATGCTGTCAGACAAAATCTATCAGAATTTTGTAAAACATAATACTGTAAATTCATATTTTAGCAATATAATTTCACTCATAGCTGATAAATGATAATAGTGTGCAATATTCTTCTAACTAGAGGCCCTTCTTATCGGGGGTTTTGGTAGAAAATTGCTGCAAAATGGTGCAAGATTGAAAAAAAGTCTTTGAATGACAGAAGAAGACAAACAGTGATGTCAGGTCCTAAATGTTATCAATAAGGAACAAGTGACTTACACATCCTCAAAGACATACAGTGTGTTGTTAACAAGCCACTCTGACAATATGAGTTCAAGGACCAGTGACCTCATAGTCAATATTGTCAAGTCTATAAGCTAATTATGACCTGGAAGGAAAACAGGTGACATGCATGACATCTTTATCTTATTTTGGTTTGCATAGACTGGATCTGCATGGAGTAACACTGGCCACTGGGTCAAACTGGGAAATGAAGACTACTCCATTAGCAAAACTACTAAACAGATGAGCAAACAATATTCAAAAGATAAGGATGTGATTACTTGAAAAGTTTATTTTTTAAAGAACATTTTATTGAAAATCAGATTGTCAATGGAGCTGAGCTTTAAAGTGGTCACACATAACTTCCTCTTTTATATGGGTGGGTGTGAGTGTTTTCTGTTTGTTTTTTCAGTGTTCACTTTAAAAGATATGGTTCAATTAGTTTTTGTGGTTTTTGAGAACTGAGTTGTGTTCATCAGGTGGGAGGTTAACAGGAAGAGACCAGTCTTTGGAATAGAAAAGCTGCTCCAGCCTTCGGCCAGTCCATCCCATAGTATAAATGGTTTATTGTTTGTTGGCTGAACAGATGCATCTTTTGCTTAATTTCTAGGAAGCAGGAAGAGCTGGATATCCTGTAACATTCAAATCCTCACTATTTTGGGACGAATAGCAGAGTTTCCTCTTTTATTTTTTTTAAATGATGAAAGCTTCGAATTCAGTCTTAATGTGGTGAAACTTGACAGAAATATTAGTACAAATGCACTGACAACACGTATACTCACTTAATGCACTTAAATGTTAAACACTGCTGTAAGAGCATAACATTTGAAAAGTGCACATGTACAATATCACTGGTCTGGCTTTGCTATGCAGCACTAAATGCGTTTTCATTACACTGCACACAATGGCAGCAAATCAACGGCTGGACATATTAGCAGCCACAAAGAAATAGAGAAATGTGACAAACGCATCCTAAGTCATCTGAGCGGATCAGCCTGTTGGGACAATACTGTTATGTCATCTGCTGGTTCCTAGAGATTGTGGGAGCTTAATTGATTTCACATCGTCTAAATCAACAATCAGCAAGTTACTAAATAATATAGCAAATACTTAATTGAAACTGTACCCTTGTACTTTATTTATTTTATCTCCAAATGCTAACAAGCAACAGTCAATATAAAAGCCATGGTTTAAAAACTCTACATGTAGTCTGTATATGTATCTTGGCCAAACAGTTAATCCCACTTCCACCAAAACACTTCATACATGTCTCAAAATTTGCAAATTTGACCAGAACACTGGCAACAATTGTCACTCAGGAAGCATACATTGTCATTCATAACACAGTGACATAAAAGCAGGAACAACAAAGAGCATTGCATAAATGATGAACTTCTATCTTTGAAGTTTAAATTATTTCTCACAAAAATTAGTATTTCATTATAGAATAAGAATATTCACTTTATTGACTGTACTGAAGTATTTTTATTCGTATACAGTAATTGTGAAAAAAAAATGGTTGAAACAAAAAAATCCTGAAATAATTATAAAAGGGAAAACCTATCAACAACATGTATAGTATAATTATTCATATTAAAATAACATATTCTGATTAGATTTTCTATATATTGCAATATGGTTACTGCAGAAATGTACAAAGTGTTTTCATTTTGTCATCTTATTATCAGTTTTGAAAACAATGTTTGCATTTAAACAAGGTGTTGCAGATGTGTTGTGTTTTGCAGCTGGAGTATAACTGGTTTGTAAAATGTGGTCATTTTGTGTGAAATCAATGACAAATTATTCAGTTAGATCCACATAAACTTCTGTTTCACAGACTGTGTGTAGAGTCTTGACAATGTGACTTTGATTTTGACTAATGCAGTAAAAAAAGAAACTTTGGCCTTGTGCCATTTACTGATGTATCCATCAGGCAAGTGAGACAACTGCTCATGTGTATGTAGGCGGAATACAGAAGAAGAGACATATCGTATGTGCTACGTGCCTCACGGAGCAGTTAAGCCAAAGCAGATGTTCTTACTATAAGCAAAACATATCTTCTTAATTCATGAATTTGATCCACAGTAGTGAGTCCAATCATACAAAACGTATGCAGCAAAAGTATGCTGTATTTGCATATTGAGTTACAAAAGTAAATACTTATGCAAATACAGCATACAATCTTTTAGGTCTTACACTAACTAACAACAATACAATAACAACAATACAATTAAATTACAATTCTGTTCCTGTGTTTTAGTCTATTTTCTGTATTGGTCAAGTAATGTTTTTGATCTATTTTTGAACCGAATGATATTATGGCTCTGTTTGATGCCATTGTTCAGTCCATTCCATAAGGTCACCCCACAAACTGAAACACACATGCTTTTAACGGTATTTTGCATAAGTGGTTGCTTAAACGTACAATGTCCTCTTAGAGGATATCCCTCATCTCTTTTATTAAACGTTGCAGGTATGTTACAAGGGAAATTATTTTATTTTTTACTTTAAACATAAATTGTGCAGTTTTGAATGTTACAATATCCATAATTTTCAGCAATTGTGAATAAAAACCAGAGATTGGTTTGATCATAATACCCGGTGTGATTTATTATCCTAATTCTTTGTAGGTTTTTCCCCAAACTTCCATCACAATATAACATATATGGTAAAATTAGTGTGCAGTACTGAGTATGTAAAGGATTTTGGTTCTAGATATATGTAGTTTTGCTTAATATACCGATACTCATCTGGCCATCTTCATGCACATATATTTAATGTGGGGCTTCCAGCAGAGTTTATGGTCAAGTCATGTATGAAGCAAGCCTATCACTGCTTTTAATACAGACATTATAAAGACCAGTATTCAAAACCAGTGCTTTAGTCTTACTTAAAATGATTAATGGTTTAATTCATTGTCCACCTCTATGGAAATGAAATTGCACTTCTCTGAATTTTGTAACAGACTATGTACTCCATAACTTACAGTGATCAAATAATACTAGGAGTTGTTGGTACCAATTTCAGATTGTGTCTCTTTTTTTGACTGCTAGCAAAAATGACCCTAATATACAAGAGGATATATTAGATCAATGTGGCTAATGTGGCCTAGTGTGTGTTGTTAACTGGTCACTTTTTTCCTGTTTTTTTTTTCTTCTTTTTTTTCTAACTGGTTGCCTGGGCCATGTTTTTGGAACAAGCCAACATAGTAAACCATATTATTGCAGTATTTTACTTAGTGATACATTACTTTAAATAAATAGTTTTCCTTCTTTTCTCCAGACTCTCCGGAGCTGGTCATCACCACCACGCATCTGTCAAAACCATCTCAACTTTCAGCCATCATGGAGCTGGACTTTGGACATTTTGATGAGCGAGACAAGACATCCCGTAACCCGCGGGGCGGGCGCCTGAATGGACTTCCCAGCCCTACCCACAGCGCCCACTGCAGCTTCTACCGCACGCGCACTCTGCAGGCCCTCACCAATGAGAAGAAAGCCAAAAAGGTGCGCTTCTACCGCAACGGAGACCGCTACTTCAAGGGCATCGTGTACGCTGTGGCCAACGACCGATTCCGCACCTTTGACTCGTTGCTGGCTGACCTCACACGCTCGTTGTCTGACCACATCAACTTGCCACAAGGTGTCCGCTTCATCTTCACTATTGATGGGACACGCAAGATAGTCTCAATGGATGAGCTAGAGGAAGGTAAGCACTGCAACCACTTACCATATCTGAGTTCATGCATCATGAGAGGAGGAATCCTTTGGATTGTCATTTTCTTTGTTCCCTAGTAGACCTGCTGAGCGAGGTCAAATTTAAAACATTATTGACCACCATTTTGAAGATGATCTGCAGTTTCAAGTCAGTTTCAGATTTAGAAGAATAACATTTCCAGTTCTGAGATTAGAAGTCTTATCTTTTTGGTCTAGACTCCTGTAATCTCTTCATATCATGCATCGACTTCTAATCTGAGGGATTACTTTGGGGCAGTCGAGTGACATGGTCCACTTCTCTCAACTGTTTGTACATTTTGCTTTTTATTAGGCTATTAAGAGGAAATGTATATGAGAATGTCTTAAAAACCAAGAAAGCTTGCTTTGTTTGAACTAAACAGCCACCTTTACATGACAAAAACAATACAACCTGATACTTATTCAACATGCAACATTGTATTTCATGGGTCTGCAGTCAAAGATTTCTTGAACCTGCTTGTAAAGCTGTGAGCAGGTCTTTTATCTCGGCCTTAATTAGACTCACTGGTCTCGGTTTTGGAGCGTTTTAGCTTTAGACTCTCGCAGGGGTTCATACTGAGCTGTAAAGTCGGCTCTCTACAGCCCAGCATGGGATTAATGGTTCATTAACAGATCATATTAGCATTTAATTTATAAAAGAAACCTCCAGTCAAAAGTTGAGGGTGTTTTTACTCTCAGCGTCTCCATAGTAACAGAGGGTGGAAAACCCAATTGAAACTGCACCTTTTTGTATCTTCACTTATTGTGGAGATTTTGATTCAGCACTCAAGATATTTTACATAACGACATATTTCATGCTGTTACTGATCAGTTTGTGCTTCAGTCTGATAGATGAGGTAGTGTAAATGAGTTAGTTAGTGTTTGTTAGGCACCAGACAAGATGATCCATGCATTGGCTGTGCCTGAGGAAAGTCATATTTCATAGAAAACCTTTGCCTAGATGCAGCAACGTACATTTTCGATCAATAACCATTAAATAGATGTTTCTCAAGAATAATTCATAAGACCCAGTTAAATGACCCATGTTTTAAGTCCTGGCCCACTTTATGAGATTGTTCTAAAAAAATGGAACGAGGTGGACAGAGTGAACTTGGGCTAAAGCAAGACAATAAACTGCAGCTTAATTTGTTCAGAATGAGATAACCATCTCTGCTTCTTGAGCTGCTTAAGAAAGATAGGAGTGTGTGTGTTTTGTGTGTGCATTTATGTGCTTTTCTGCATGTGTGTGGGGATTGCAGTAAACAGGGAGCAGCACAGTAAGCACTGTGGATGGTGGGGGGCATTTCATTGTGCTTCCTCTTGTGGGGTATAATTAATTGCTCAATCTCCTCTGCACTGTGTAATCCTGTTCTATGCTTTTTGTCTTTGCCGTAATATCTCCACATTTGGCCTAATTATTGCCTTCTCGATTCCCCTTTTGTCTAAATTTCTCTTTCTCTCCAACTCTCCTTCTGCTGCATTTTGCTTTTACTTTAACTCCTCTCCCTGTCTGAATGGGATAATCTGCCGTAAAGACTGGTAGTCGATAAATGGCGATGAAAATAGATTATTTAGAGAATTGGATGAAGATGGGCCAACTAAGAAAAAGTACACTTGTGATAAGGCTGTAGAATATTTTAACTACCTGATAATTTTTTATTTTCTTTTGAAAAATGGTTAAAAGAATGGTTTGATCCTGTATGACTAAATAATGTCCTACAGGGAGGTCAGACTTCAACAGAGACATGCAGGTGTGAGATACAGCATAATTTATAGTTGTACAAAAACACAGTATCTGTTCTATTATTTCAGATGTATTATTTAATGAAATGCTCTCATTGTATATGCATTTCATGACATCTTCTCAACATTAACAAGAAATCTGTTTGTGTCTTGTCTAAAAAGGATTTTGAAATTTACTTTAAACCATCAATATTCACATCACAAAAACACGTTTCCCAGTGCAGTCTAACCCAACAGATACTGTAGTTTTTTTGTGTTCATCTAGACATTTAATCCCAAGACTCCTGCTGTTCTCTCCCCACAATGGGGATGAATGGCATTTAGTTTGTGTGGAGATCTAAGGATCATAAATAACATTTGGATAAACTAGCAACATGTCTCTGCAGAACCAATCTGGTTAATCATAGCCTGTCTGTGAACAGTTTTTATTGACACCTAATGCAGCATGTGCTATTTTTCTAAGTAAAAGGATTTTTAGTTGTGACATTAGATCAATGTCAGATGAAATCCAACATGTGAAAGCCCAAAGATTCCCCCACTGATCTTGTTATCTTATACCTTGAGTTCCTGAAGGTTTGAATGTTTCTGAGTGGACACCTCAGGGAGTCTCGGGTGTCAAAGTTGAAGAGCTGAGGGTGTTACAACACACTAACCTAATTTTTCTTTGCCTTCACAGGGGAAAGCTATGTTTGTGCGTCAGAGAACATCTACAAGAAGGTTGACTACACAAAGAACGTCAACCCCAACTGGTCCGTGAATGTAAAGGCCTCAGCGAGCCAGAAGAACATGCAAGCCTTTGTTGCCAAAGCTGCCGGAGGAGAGAGCAAGGACTTTGTTCGACCCAAGCTAGTGACGGTGATGCGCAGCGGCGTGAAGCCACGAAAGGCTGTGCGCGTCCTGCTCAATAAGAAAACGGCACACTCCTTTGAACAGGTGCTCACCGACATCACAGAAGCCATTAAACTTGAAAGCGGCGCAGTCAAGAGGATCTACACACTTGACGGAAAGCAGGTATGTCTCACCTTTAGCCGTTACCCAGCTTGCATCATGCTCTCAGGTAAAAAAACATTGGATCATAAGCTGCTGCAAAACAATCGCATATGAAAAACTAACCTTCTAAAAACAAAATGTACCTAGCCACTAATGCCTTTTTTGTCTGCATTTGTTTAATTGAGGACAGGGCCTTTTTGTTCTAGGAATAACTGGAACAAGGCTGGTACAGTATGTAAACAAAGCTACTTTTAATAGGAAAATGTGTGGTCACAACTGAGGACAGTTCATAACTCATACATCCACACACACAAACACAGCCAGTTATCAGGATCAAAGTTAAGCAGGAAACAAAATGATTTGCTTAAAATAAAAAACCCTAAACAATCGCATTGCATCTTCAGTGGTTTAATGTAACATCATGTACTTTCAAAATGGACCCAGTATGTAGAGGACACAATGTGTGCTCCTACCCTCAGTCAACAGTGACACAGAAAATCCATGAGAACCTCAAGCATCCATGTGAACAACCTGTGTACACAATGGCCTTGTCTGCAGTCTTTATTCTGACTTTATGTCTGAGGCAACATACTCTCCTGTCTTGTGGTGCATGTCATTGGCATCCTGTCCACCAGCCTTTTGTTGTGAAGTTAGTTTTTAGTCACTGAAAAGCTCAATAGTCCTGGGAAGTTCCATCTTCCACCCACTATGGTAGTGTACAAAAGGCCAAACCCTGTATTGTTGTGTTTGATCATTTTGTCCCCATTGTTACTCTGTTTAAGATGGTGCATGCTGGGATATTAGTAAATCGGTGAGAATATGGGTCTAGAAAACCTTAATAAAATGTGAATGTAGCTACTGTCAACTAGGACATTGAAGCTAGTAAATTTACCTACTGGTAATCCTTGCAATAACTAATCTCAGTACAAAAATCTCAGACAGTCAGTCTATTAAACTCAGTGGCACATCTGGATTCTCATCTTGGACTCCAGTGTTGACATGACAAGGATAAAAAATACACAGACATTTCATGTGTCATGTAAAAGGAGCCACAGAATGAAGGGCAACGTGTCTTTACCAACCTTGACTATTCTCTGGTGTTGAGTTAACAGATCCCTTAGCTGTTGTAGCCAAACAGAAATCAGGCCACTGGAATCCCTCTGAGAATAAAGTTTAGTTTCCTCTAGCTGGCTGTGGGCAGTAAAAACTTGCATTGACATCACACCTGTATTTTTATATACACACAAGAATGTTAAAGGTTATACAGTGTATCCTGAATTAACAAATTAATATGGAGGACTTATTTTATTACCACCAAACATTGCATATCAATAATCATCAGCAATCAGCAAAAAACAATCTAAGCCGGAAAAGATGTACATCAGACATTCTTTATTTCACAGGAAATATTAAAACTTATCCTAATATGCATTTGGTTTATGGCTAACTTAGACTACCGTGGTTATCTAATTTGCTTACCTGCTGCTACCTACCTCAACCAGCAGGATATATTTATATTTCTAAATAAGTCTCTTTTTGATTCTGTGATTTGTGCTCATATTATGCTTTTTGGCTTTTCCCCTTTCATTTATTGTCTTATATTTTTTTTTGTGCACGTTATAGGTTTACAAAGTAAAAAAGCCCAAAGTCCACTCTAATGGCACTTACCATCTCCAACAGAAAACACTGTTTACCAACTGCTCCAAACAGCTCTATTGTTGTCCAGCCTTTACTTTTGAGACGAATGTGCGTCACTTTGTAACACAGGTTATAATAGCGTGGCACGCCCTCATACTCTGCTTCTGACTGGGTGGTAGTCCTGACCTAGGTACTACACATGTGCAACTCCCAACAAAGAGGAAACAGAAGTGAGATGCGTCACTCTGTCGCTAAAACAGAGAGCTCAACACACAGGGTGAAAAGAAGAGCTGCAGCAAAGGGCAGTGCAACAACAATATGGTGTTATTTTAAAATTAAACCATGTAAACTTATTCTGGTATTATAATTCAACCACTAAATACAATTATGAACCTGAAAATGAGCATAATATGAGCACTTTAATGTTAGATGCTAGATAGCAACAGGCAAGAAAATGCTTTCACATGTTTTGCTTTAAAGACAATTAAGTGCAGATTGTGAGAGTTCATTCAATAGTTGGCTTGGCAACAGTCACATTTAAGCTGTGCCTCAATTCCATACAGCTGTCATAATAAAGTGCATTCATTTCTTGTGTAGGCTGGTACTTCAACTAAAGCCTTACCTTGAAGATTAACATATGACATACTGTGTAATGGGACACAGCTGAAAATGCAGCATATATAAAAGCACAAGAATAGCGAAAGCTAATCAAATAAACAATATGAGGCACACAACATGCTTTAACTTTGCCTAAAACTCACTCCCCGGGGAAGACTATAGTTTTCTCAACACATTGGCTAAGCTAAAAGGACATAATGTTTTATTCATAGTTGTGCTTTATTGGAGCAACCACCATGCAGGGTCACCCACCTGGAAGACTGTGAAAAGGTCTGTGACATGGACCCTAAATAAAATGTGTGTGTGGTCCAACAAAATAGAGTGCAGTGTCAGAATGTGGTCATACAAAAAAAATCAAGTTTTTGTGCAGTAAAGGGAGAACCTTTTTGACAATGGGTTTTGAAAAACATTCAACAACTATGATAAAATATGTCTATAAACGCAGATACTGATCCATCTTTTTTCTTGATTATTTCAAAACTCACACCTGCCACACCTGTAACTGACTATACACATCAAATACCTGTGCTTTCCAGACTACTGTGAATCACAGTTAATTAACAGAGGCGGAGATGCGGAGCAAGCGTGAAAGCATGTGTGGATACGAACATGGACATCTGTTCTCAGTCCTCTCTTTGATATGGTTAAATGTTCGCTAATTCTCCTGTTGGGACCTTTGTTCCTGTGTTATTCATTACAGATGGACTGGGATCGTGTCTTGCTGAGCTCCTTTTAGGTGTTGTCCTTCTTAAGTTGTATTTCCTCCTGTATTAATAAGGCTGGAACCACATGTGTCTTGGAGGAAGGGGGATGCTAAAATGATAGATGGGGGAATTTGATTGTAATGCTCTCTCCCAGGGGTGCAGTCTGGCTGCCCCAGGTCTCATACTGGTTTTCCTACAGAAAACACTTCTAAGATGTTTGGATATTGTAATTCCCTTATGGATTATGACTTATATTTTGTATAATTCAGTGTTTTTATGTTTGTGGTTTGGCTGGGGTTTGGTTCCTCTTCTTGCCATGCATTTTTTTTCCCATCCATTTTTAATGATCTGATGATTTCCACAAAATTAATTGAATAGCAGCCAAATGGTAGCTGTTTCAATCAGTGCATATTGATTTATTTGTCATCACTGTAGATATGGATGAATTATTTCAGGATTAGTGTCAATTGGTGTTGGGACTCGTGCCAGTTTCATTGCAATGCACAGAAATGTGAGAAATGCGGCACACATTATTGCGGTGTCTTTGTGTACAGAGGCAGACTGCAGCTGCTCTGTGGTGGAGGTGATATGGTAGAAGCAATATTGATGCAGTGCCTGCCCCTCCCTGACTCTGCGCCGATCCTCCTCTTCCCATTCCATTGCGATAGCTGCTGGGACCGGTTGCTAGGAGACCACATCCCAGGCACAAAGAGAGCCCAGCTGGTGTGGACTGGTCTCTCAGATACCACATCCTGTAGTGGGTGTGAGAGTTTACTATCAATGCAAGCCTTTGGTTTAAAAAAAAAAAAAAGAATTACGTCATGTTTTTTTACCTGTAAACATTCCATCATTGGGTATGAATTGGAAGCACAATGGACTCTAGTGTGTGCATATCGAGTTTTAAAAGCTCAGTTTGTGACAGTGATGAGAGGTGATCCAGGTTTTCATATCATTTTTGAAATCCCTACTTTTCACACTTGATCGTCCTCTTTTGTCTGTTGCTGAGTAGACTCTAAAAAGAGCCTGCCCTCCTCTCTTTGTCAGTGTTGTGAACAAAATCACTCCCATTTTTCCCTCAATTGCTAGTGCTTCAATCAGGAAGGGTGGGGCCAGTGGATTCAGGAGTCATTTTCCATTCCTAGAGCTAATTATGATCATTTTATTTTTGCTGATGGGGGAAAAAATAATAATTCCCCATGCCTAAATGGAAAAAGTACATTTCTTGATTTGCCCTAACTGCTACTAAATGCTACATTGAATCAGAGTTTATTTAATTGCTTTACACAGCCATTTTGTATCCATTCTATTTTGATAGAGGTGTCTGCATCAGAATAGTTCTGATTTGCTGATCTAAGATCCGCTGCTTGTTTATCTGAATTGCACTTTGGCATGGGTTTCAACTAATAGATGCCAAATCCAAATGTCATTATTTATGAAATATGTTGAAGGTACATTGTGTTGCAGTGCAAGTCTGCAGCATTGCGGAAGGCTCTTTAGTGGATTTGAGTGCCCATTATTATGACCTGGTTTAGAAATGAGGTTAGCATTTAATTCCTTTTTTTTTTTTTAATTGATTAGTCAACAAAGAGAGGAAAAGAAGTAGATGCTTCAGGCACAAGGTCACACTGTCATTGTCGGAGAACAAAAGATTCCAATTTGCTTTAAAAGTTAATAATTGCGGTAAGAAATTATTCACTGAATGGGATATAGATACAGGCATGGGTTTACGGCTTCTTAATGACTTAAATACATCCAGTAATAGGGAAGAAAAGCCTGCTTTTCCTTGGTTATCAGTGCTCTTGCAGCCTGCCTGCTCTTTGCCATGCTGCAGAAGCAGTTGTCATGGCAATAAGCTCCGCCGTGATGGATTCAGTTTGTGACAATGGCTGTAATACGCTGAGTGTGCTCTTTACATTGGGTCTTACCTGCTTGCCCTCTGTTTCTCACCAGTCAACACAGCTCATTGCAGCCACATTTCACTGACACACACACACACACACTCACATACACTGTGTTAAACTGAGGCAGACAATCAGGCTGACAGAGGGGCGTGGTCCCCACGATGAAACATCTCAAGCAGGCATGGTAGCTTGTATGCTTCCTCTGTGCCTGAATCCCCTCACATGCCCTCAAGGACCACATCAACAAGTGAGCATGACCAGGGGGGAAGAGGAGGAAGCCCGATTTAATAATGCTAAGGCCACATCAGTCAGCCAAATGGAAAGCCTGCTTCCTCAGAGTTGGGGAGGGGTGGGATTTAAACAATATCAGGCACCAGCTGCTCCCCATGACTGTGCAGATATCGCTGCCTAACTGGCTCATCTGCGCTCCAGATGCATTCAGAACACCTTCAGTAGCACACAGACACTGTACCAGTACACCAAGGTCACAGACAGGTCAGAAAGGCATCCGGCAATAATGATCATGTTGTGCGACTGCTGATGCTCAAATATCGTCTTCCTTTGTGATTTGTCCTTGTACTGGATTTGACTTTTGTCTTGTAATTATAGCTGAGCCGTTGCTACAAAAGCAGACTACTGGCTAAGATTGCCTTTTATACTTCACCGTCTGTGAAACCCTAAACTGAAATAGACAAAATGGAGACGAGTTTGTATTTTGGAAGAATATTCCACTCAGTGCAGAGGCACTGATATTGATCAGGTTTGTGTGCCTACAGTGAAGAAAATGGTGTGGGAGTTTCCCCATGGGTTTGCAAAGCAAGGTCTTACTGGCTCTTTTTCAGCCTTTATCTTTCTATGCCTCTGCAGCGGCATAAATAGTTATCCATGTTTTCAGATTGTCCGTCCCATTCTCGTGAACATGATATCTCAGGAACTCCTGGAGGGTACTATCTGCAGGAGCCTTTTAAACACACTGAAGGATGTGAGTCTCCTCAGGAAGAACAGTATGCTCTGTCCATTCCTAGAGGGCTTCAGTGTTGTGAGTCCAGTCCAGTTGGACTAGTCCCCCCCTCTTCACCTCCCCTCCCTGGATGACAACCAGAACACGGGACCTCCTGTTTCTCTGGTAGTCTATCAACAGCTCGTTGATTTTGCTGATGTTGAGCTTCAGGTGATTGCTGTTGCACCATGTGACAAAGCTCTCTATCATTACTCTGTACATCTCTGTAAAAAAAATAGTCTCTAATTGAAGACAGCATGTTTCGAACTTGAAATTGTTCACTGGAATCATATGTCATTATTGATAACTTTCATTTTGCCAAGAAAAATACTTAATACCTTTTCTTCTTTTTTTTTTAATTCCTTAAGTTTTCACTACATATAATTTGTGTCTGGACAGACATGGATGTAAACTACCACTTGACTGGTTGGCGGAGGTATACAACCTTGAGGTGGTAATTCTAGGTTAACACGTCACTTTTCCCTCACATAGCTCGGTAATGCTGAGACTACCCAATATAATTTGCTCATGTGAGATTCGTTTTTTGTTTTAGTTAAATGTTCTGCCCTCAACCGGGCCTGGAAAATCATTCTATCATTATTGCTCTGAATTATTGCTGAAAGGATGAACTAAAGTCAAGACAAGCAGCTGCTTGCAGGATGCATGCGCTTTCTTTAAAAATGCTTCCTGCTGCTACACAGAAGCTGTAGCAAAGAGCTGCTGTTTGAACATTATTGACCCAAGATCTTTGTTTGGCAGATCAAATTGTCAGTTAGCTCGGCATTGATTTGTTTAAACAGTTTGAGTTACACCTGAAACTATTGGTGTCACATAATAATATACATTTTTACCCTTCGGAGGCACTGCTCAATCAAGATTAGAATGACACATATTATTTTTCACACTGTGGTTGTAGTATTACACAAGTTGCCATATTTACAGTGAAACAGGACCTCTCTGCAAGCAGAGGAGAAGGATATGTTATTTGCTTCGCTCTCCCATTTATAACCTGCATTCATGTTTTTTTATAATGGATAAAATCTGTATCATACAGTGCATTCATTTTATGAACTTTCATAAAGGCCATGATTTACAGTATGGTGAATTTCACTGTAGCGTGTTACCTTGTGGTTTAATGAATGAATCCTAATAAAAAGTAAAACATCTCAAATCTGACGTAATTCCCAAACCTTTTCATTTTTGTAAGACAAATATTGAAATAAAAAGATATTATTTATTCTTATACTTGTGGCCTGCTCTCCTGCTGAATTTCTATATTTTACCATTCGACTGCCATGACCTAATGACACGACTGTGGCCTGTGGATGAATGGCCAGAGTCGGGCCAAAGGAACTCTGAATAATTCAGTTGTTTTAGATGGTGGGTCCCTGAATAGCTGCTGGTGGTGTTGGTTGTTTTTGGGGGGTCATGTGGTCCTGACAGCTGCTGAGGCAGAGATTAGGGACAGGCTTGGTGGGACAGAGGGTGGGGGGCACCTGGAGTCTGGAAGGAGCCAGTTTTTCAGAAAAGCACAACCGGCTTCTTCCAATAAACAGACATATGTACTACATACAGTACACAGTATATATGTATGCTCTAATGTGTGCATTGCATGTGCAATATGTAAAATGTGACAGGGCTTTAAGCTAAATGGTATCATGTTTTCTCATATTGTCCTCCTAGATTCTGTTGCCAGGTGGGTCTGGTGACACAGCTGACTGACCTTTTCAAATTGAGAGCGGATGCTTCTTAACCTATATTCAAATGTTCCCAAGCTGGCCTGCCCTTTCCTCACTGCCGCCATGTTTCAAAGGCTGACATTTTACATTTGATCTGATCGCATGCAAAGCAGAGCAGTTTTCAACAACATTTCTATCAACTGTAGACAGATTCCAGGCCAGAATACACTGTGACAATTACCCAATGATAGACATCCTATGTGAGAAGAGAAACAAAGTTATGTTAATATTAGTTATGTGCACATGCAGGCCAGGTTTTGGCGCACGTTTCTAAGGGACATTGGATACACACTGTACATAAATTATTTGAGTTTAATGATGTAAAGAGCCACTGGTCAAAGATCTACACTGTAACTGCACAGATAATGTGGATCTTAAGTGATCACTGTAGGGAACAGGATTAGTAGGATTGCTTAGAAGGATTCAATGTTTTTGCTAAGGACTCTTAAAGAGGATGAATGTTTCTTTGTATAAGTTCCTCTGCGAAAATGGACCTCTTTTGAGGTATTTATATTGAACCTTCATTGAACCTCTTCGTTAAGTGGACTAAGATTGACTGTGAACTAATAAACACTAGTAATACTAGTGCTGCCTGCCAGAAACCAACTGAGAGGACACAATCTTAATTTCAAATGGAGATTCTGTTAAAGCAGATTAAGGTATACGTCTGTTGGATAAACACTTTATCCCTTTAATCAGCTCTGTTCTTAAAGCTATTAAAACATTGAATATCCATTACCCTCCCACCCCATTCCATCTCCTCTCCTCCACCCGCTGGCCTTGTGGGGGAAAAGAGTGCTTCCTTAATGCCTCCATCTTATGATTAACTGTCAGGTGCCCTCGTTGCCACACAACAGTTTAACCTAATGAAAGTAACATGTATCTAATCTCTTGATAATGAAGGAAACTCACATTTTCAGCCTTTTAAAGTGGGCTGAAAAACCAATTAGATGTTGATCCCTGGAGTCAAAGCACCATCTCTACCTCAGCTGGGATCTTTTAGGCCTGTATCCAGGGAATCTTGTGGGACCCAGACAGGGGTACAGCTGTTGGATGCCTCGCCTGCGAGTCACCACCACAAACTTTTAGCTCGTTGAGCAGGACAGAGAATCAACATGGCAGCTGCTGGGGTGGGGTGTTCCCAATTTATCTGCAGCTCATAGTTTGGAGGTGTATCACAAAGGAAACCATGATGCATCTTGACTATCCTGGCAAATGTCCCAACACAGGGTAACCTTTCAGGCCATGGACCTCATCAAAGTGACCAGCAAGAGAGGCTTGAGTCAGTGAGAGACTTGTCTTTTTAGAAAATTAGCCTCAAAATGTGAATAAAGACAGTGAGTAAGCTTTAGTTTAATTAATGTCTTGATCCAATAATTCAAGTGAAATACCAAATGTCATCTGGTGTTGAATGGCAGGCTGGAAACAAGGCTGAGATGCTTTGTATCAAATCGCATCAGCACCAGGAAAATAAACAAAAACAACCAAGGAGAAACAGTTTTTAGCTTGAATGGCTTTAATGGGCGTGGATGAGCTGGTAACGGCGCTTGTATAATGGAGAGCAGAGGAGAAGGTGTGGCCCAAAGACATCTGTCCACTCAGGCCATATTGTGTCAACAGCTGCTATAGAGTGAAAAAGACCCTGGGGAAGGAAGTTGAATCATTTACACATTACAGCAAAAGTGTAACATTATACCCTCTGTTTGGGTTTTTTGTGCCTTTTTGTGTGTTTTGTTAAATGCATCTGCTGTACCTAAAGGCATGTTAACATGACAAGTAAAACACAAAGGTGCCTGACTACTACTTAAAGCTGACTAAATCCTTTGGCTGGCAGACAAGGAAAACTTTATGCTTGGAATTTATCCAGAATAAAGTGTGTTTACAGAGTTCATCAACATTTTTGGTTTCTGTCATTAAATGCTGCTTCCTCTGCACAGCAATTAGCAATGCTTCCTTATGCTGGAAATGCCTGTATGGATTACAATTTAAATCAGCCCTGAATTAACATTTTCAATTCATTTTTATTAATTTATGAATATTACCGACATAATAAGATGACTATGAATGGATTAACCTCTCCTGGCAATTGCATAGTCTAAGGTTCTGTAACTCTGATTTAAAACATTTTATATATTTTAAGCCATGCTTGCTGCGTGGCTATAGGGAGGACACTGTCGATCTGTCGGGTCGGTCCACCACTCCAGGCTAAAATATCTCTGCTATTGGATGAATTTGGCACACACACTCATGTGCCCCCCAATATAAGTTGTAAGAACTGTGGTGATACAATAACTCTTATCTAGGCGACATTATCATGTAATTACCTTCAAAGCTAATGACGTTACCATCAGACTGTGTTTTAGCTGATTAGCAAATATTAGCATGTTAATATGCAAAACTAAGGTGGGGAATATGGTAAACATGAAACTTGCTTAGCATCAATATTTTAGCATTCACAACACCAATGTGAGCATGTTAGCATTTAGCTCAAAGCACTGGTGTGCAGTGCACAGCATCAAAGAGCCGCTAGGGTTGCTTTAAACTCTTATCTATGATACAAGTTGATGCCATGTTATTAAGGGTCTCAAGTTTTCTCTGTTTCGGCCTCACAGGTTACCTGCCTTCAAGATTTCTTTGGTGATGACGATGTCTTCATTGCATGTGGACCTGAGAAGTTCCGCTACGCCCAGGATGACTTCTCTCTGGATGAGAACGGTGAGCGTGGCAGCATAAGTCTGTATTTTACATCATAGACGTAGTCAGACATGGTAAACAGTTTATCAGCTTTGTGCAATATTATTGTAAAACCATGGTAAACATACAGTATGAGCTTAAGGATATTCATGCAGAAATATCGACCAAAAAACAGTAAAACATTATAGTTGAATATAATGAAATGACACCTGGAGTTGTCCATACACATTGAAACAACACAATAGTTTTAGAATAGGGGTTTGGGAAACATAAATACATTTCCATAAAATCCATAACATTCAATTTAAAATATTGTTTTATATGCTGCCCCTAGTCTCCAACATTTCACTTGACAACCTAAAATGTATGATGTGTTTATATAAAATGACAATGTCCAAATAGATTTAGAGCTTAGTTGTTCCTGGGGTGTCATTTAATATATCCGTCCCATGAGGGTCTCTTCAGACTTATCATAATGGATATTTTTGGTAAAAGAAATTTTATTCACATACAAAGCTGTGTGCTTGTTTATAGTGAGGAGGAAAATAATGCATGTGAGAAGGAGGCCAAGAAAGAGAAAAGTCTGATATCAGCAACGGGCAGCAGGGATAGGAAAAAAGGTAGAGAAGAAGAAGAGCCATTAATCTGTCCGGTGACAGGTTTAGGCCAGCTGATCTGTTGGTGCTGATACTGCTGAGAAGTCGAGGAGAGATTTGTAAAACCAATCCTCTCACAGAGCCTCTGTGCTCCCCACAGACCTGAAAACCCTATTTTTAACAACCCACTTCCACCTAATGTCCCCTCCTCGAATCGTTCAGTATCTACTAAATGTCTTTTAATCTTACACAAGCAGGGCAGATTTGTCATCATGCTCCCTTCAGCCTGTCTCTTCCCCTCAGTTTCTTGTCAAATCTTTGTAGGGTGGAGATGTACATTTATAATGATCTGGGTCATTTGCTTTCAGCAATGGTACCAAAGCTAAATTGTTTCATTCAGTCTATAATAACCTTGGGGCAATACTACAACGAATTGACTGGAGCATCCAGGCATCACTGAGATTGCCTCAGTGGAGTAGTAGAGGAGAGAGCCTTACATTATTAGCATTACATTACGACAACACGCCGATCACTGATGATTTATGTTCAAATCCTGACGTTTTGTAAGGCAATTCTCCCTAAAAAGATAATAAGTTACCTTTTGATATTTTTTCAAGGAGTGAAGATTCTATGTATCCAAAAATCTGAGACATACAATGAAATGTTCCCTCTATACTTCTGTTTGGGCTAGAGGTTAACTTTAAATGTATTTTTCTCTTCTGCTCACACAGCTTTTAAGGTTTGGCAGAATAACCAAAAATAGATTGAAATCCCTTGTGGTTATTTGTCACACTTCTTATGTTAAAGACTAGACTATGAAGGACATGCAGACATAGAGGAGCATGTGTACCTGCAGCTCTGTTTATGCAGCAACAACTTCAGTTGAGAGGGAATCTTCGCAGACAGACTCGGGGCTATTTCAAGACCACTGAGTAGACTCGACAAGCTGCCAGTCTGAAGCATTGTCAACGCCGTGGTGGCACACCTTGCAAACAATAGCACATGAATGTACGTTTGTATCCAGTAGTGTGTGAAGGTTAAGAGAGAGAAGACAGACGTAGCGCGATCCCAGGAGACGGAGGGAGGACAGATAGTATAATTAGCATCAAAAGTGGAAGAGAAAGGGGGTGGGGGGGAGGGGGGTAGTAAAGCGCGAGCCTGACAGTACAAATAGAGGGGAAGATGCAGAGGGAGGAGTAGCAATGTCTGGAGTCTGTGTACCCTGATTAGTTGAGTGGCCCAGAATATACTGCATACATGTTTACAGTATATGATTTATAGAAATGTTTACTGTAATACATGCTCATAAATTCACAAGCAACAGATATCACTCTTTAATAATTTTAAACACAGGATTATAAAGAAGGCAACCAAACTATTTACAGTTCATTGTTGTCTAAATACAAGCAGTCAGACTTTTACCAAAATATAGAAAAAGGTAAGATCTGATCAAATAATAAGTAAACAAGATGCCACCAGTGCAGTGTTTCAGCCAGTTTTTGTAGCTCAGTGCCATGGACACATAATTTTTTACAATAAATGATTTACAATAATCAAAGTGTAGAGCCCTACCAATTAACCAACCAGTATAAGAGCCTGTGCGGTATGAATTTCTTAGATGAGACGTGGTGACATTCTGCAGAAAACCGTTTCTTCATACCGGTTGTATTATGTTTATTTATTATATTTTATGCATTTGTCTCCTGAACATGCTTTTGCTGTGGGCCCACATAAAACCCGGATGTGTTTCCATGCATTGTATGCTGCTACAACCCAAAATACAAGGGAAAAAGGGAATCAACACACTGCCATTGTAATGAAGCAGTTATCATGTAGAAAATTAACAAAAATAATTTGGTTCAGGATCACAGCAGCTGGCTTATCAAAACTACATCCAGCCAGTGTGTTGGTTGCTTTATTGTCTTCTTGTATTTTTAGACAAGTATTCATCAAGATGGCACCAGAGTTGAAATCATTATTTAAAAGGTCCATTAATCAAAATAACAAAATAAAAAAGATAGAGATAGAACTTTGCCTAGATTTATTCTAATATTTTTACACTGATTTCAGACAATCCTGTTAAAATTCATATTTTCTGAACCAATATGAATACATGCACCTTATTCTTTCACTTTGCTTCTTTCCACAGAATGCAGGGTGATGAAGGGAGCCAAAGCTCAACGTGGTTCAGTTAAGAGTCCTGGTCCGATCAGGCGCATCAAGTCTCCTGCTGAATCGAGTGAGCCCATTATTATCGCACCCTCACTGTAGCGCTTCCTGTTTCAAAGTACAGCAGAAACTGACCTCCCCTTGTTCTATAAATCAAAACAAAGAGCTGGTGGAAAATAAAACTAGGCCATTTCTGTTTCTGTAAAAAGAACTTACAAAATAAAATATAATAGCAGAGTAATAGGGACCAGCTCCTTCACCTTTGACCTTACTCTGTAGGGAATAGTTAACATATGGATGATTTCTGCGCAAGGGTCAATAGTGTATGATAGAAGATTTCTAAAAATACCAATAAATCTTGCTTCAAATTAGCAAATTTTAGAGATGATAATGGGAGAAAAACATTTTTTTTAACACTAATCTGAATTTTGTTGTCTAGAATTGGAAAAAAGCCAGAGAAGGAGTTAAAATCCTGGTTCCTTACTGTGTTGTCTGGTTGTGCTTTGACATCTGTAGTCAGACAGTTTTTACTGGGGGGTCCAAACAATGTCAGATCCTTAATCTCACAACAACACCTCATAAAACCTCTCTAATACTTGAGAATGGGGACAGTAAAGAATTCAGCCTTTGTTCGTCAGAAGTAATCTGATGAGATTTAGGCATAATGTTGCTAGCGCAAATTCTCAAAAAAAATATCCATGAATAAAACATGAAAAGCAAACAAAGACAGTGTAAACAGCTTTCAGCTATATATTTGACAATCGGCCATTTTAACATTTAATAATATCCGGGAGGCAATTGAACATAATAAAAACACTGGTCCCTGCTTGTGCTTGAATCTTTTATGTGAACAGCAGCTTTTAACACCGAAAACATTGCTATGCCTCTTAGTACAATGCTGTCTGAGTTTATATAGCTGCACCATTAGCTGGCTGAACAGTGCCATGGAATCTGATCGGTTTCAGGCAAAAAAAAGCTATTTTCTTTGACAGCTTTCATGTAAACACTCAAAAAGATATGGCATACATTTTTTCCCTCTTGCTTCACATAACCGGTTCAAATTCTACAAGTGTTGGATTATATATTTTGTAAAACTATTAATTCCCCTACTGGTTATTGGTATGTACCATGATGGCACACCCCTATAGAGGTTTTGGTAAATGTTCTTAAAGCCTGTTTAAGTATGAGCAGTACAGCATGACAGTGTCTCCAACATTTGAAAGAGAGTCAGAGCAGGTGAGCTATTTAAATCAGAAGCAGGTAGTCCACAGTTATTTTTTGTTAACGCTACTTTACACGATAGGCGGGGGGTTAGCGCCTCCAGCACTGTGGGGTCCCTCAGTCCTTCAGCACTCTTGAATATTTTATTGATCACTGTTGGGACTGGCGGCCTTTGAAACAGCAGATGGTTGGCCCACATGCTGGGGAGGCAGTAAACTTTGAGCATTACCCACCTTTTATAATACCTGAGAGGTCAACCGGGTGATAATGGGGTCATAGCAGAGAACATGGTTGTGACTTGCATAAGTTAACTGAGATTACAGGACTACTTGTAAATAAAGCTTATAAAAGTATAAATCATTCATAAAGCATGTATGAAGGGGAGGGGAAAGAGTCCTTAATAGTAAGTATGTTACACGTCCTATGCTCTGCGCCTTTTGCTACGAGTCTATGAATTAAAAGCTGCAAAAATAAAATAACAATGCAAAGCAAAATCTATTCATCCATTCAATGTCTGTTTAAGTTTTAACCTTTCCTGATGTGAATTTAAAGCATCACATACACAGAACCTGTGCAATATGACAATAAAAGTGAAATCTATTTTAGGTATTATTGGGATTACTATTGAAATACCAATATATCTAGACTGATTAAAAAAAAAAACACAAATAACTATAAACTGTTTGTTGCTATCTGACTCTGAATGCTTCCCCTGCCTCTGATTGGTTAACAGCTAGTATTGAAGCCTCTTGTTTGGCACCAGCTCAACAATGGTTGTGCCTGTGCCTTGAACCACATTCCTGCGTTCCCTAGTCTAAAATACTATATAATACAGTCTAATTTACAGAGCTGTTAGTCTGCTTACCAGCACTTCCTTTTAGCCTTTAACATAACAAAAACTACTTGTTGTGGGGTGCACTGGGTTTAAGGAGCTCAATTCATTGAAAATGTGTTTGGTGTGGCCCTGGGATGGCAGCCCACAACGAAACACAGTGATCTTTATTTTAACAACACCACATTGGAATAAGTTTTCTACAAAAGACGAATGACCTGGACAATGTGGGCAACCCTTACTGTATAGAAAAGGTTACTCTGCTGCAGCTGAATGTTCGGTCTCTAAATAAAACAGCTGCACTCTCTGTTCTGTGTGTGTGTGTGTGTGTGTGTGTGTGTGCGAGCTGCTCATGTTTAGATATACAGATTTTAAGATTCCAAGATAATAGGAATTTAAAGTGTTTAAACAGCTTGTAAAGTCTACATTTGTAAATGAGGCTGAATGGTTAAATGAAGCCAGTGGCATTAACAATGAAACGTTGTGTTTTCAACACTCATTGGCTCCAATTTACACTGGCCATCTGGCTCATAGTCTTCAGAATTCTTTTCATCTCTTTATAGACAAAGGAAAAAACTCTTTTTAAAGCACTTAACACACACAACTACATCACATCGCTTAGCTCTTAGATATAAAAACAATGTTCCACACAGAGGGAATCCTAGCAACATGGCAGACGCAGTGAGTGAATAAAATGTCTAAATCTAACAAACGGAGAGCTTGTCAGCCACCTAGACTTGGACTGACAGCGTCCCCCTACACTGAAGCGAAATGAGGCCACAGTTCAGGAATGACTTTTCTCCAGAGCCAAGGAAAGAGGTTTAGTCCTCTCTTGCACACTTTCCAATCCACACTATCGTTTACCTCTTTTTCTCCTGTTTTCCTCCCTCATCCGTCCCTCTTTCTCTCTCTTCTGTGGGCTCTCTCAGCCAACGGGACGGGTTCCAGCAGCCAGCTCTCCACCCCAATTTCCAAGCATTCCCCCACCTCCACCCCCAACAGTCCAGGCCTCAACAACAAGCAGAAGGTACTCGGACCTCTCTCCCTCTCCTCATCTTTTTTGCCCTTTTGTCTCCAAATCCATCATTTATTTTTGTCTTAACAGTGAATTTACACACATGATCTTGCTCCTCTGTGTTTGCAGGATCTCTACTTGCCCTTATCTCTGGATGATGATGACTCTCTCGGTGAATCAATGTAGACGCACCTCCTGCAGCCTTCTTTTTGGCCTGAAACACAAAAGTTTTTATACCTGTGCTGCATTCCACCTTCACTCACAGTGCCACCTGTTGTCTAGGAGAAGCTTTCTTTTTCTCTTTTAATGCCTTAGCCTTCAGGGCTATGACACCATTTGCTGCTTGAGAATGACACAAACCATTTTGTTTTGTTTTTAAATCTGTTTCGACTATGTTATAACAATCGGTTCACTGGTGTTCAGACGTATGTTTCTATGTGGAGATAACCACTATTTCTCGAAAAGGGCACACAGTTCACTGACGAGCAGATTTCACGGTGTAAAAATGTCACTTTGGTCTCAAACCTTTTTGTTAAGGGATGCACTCTGACTTTTAATATTTCGGTCACAGAATTCCAAGCAGCAAATGGAATTTTTTAGGGGTGTTAGTCAGAACTAACTTTTTATCACTTGTATTCGTGACGTTCCATGTCCTCCTGTCCTACGGTTAAAGGTGTGAAAGGTAATGGTCCCTTGTTAGAGGAAATCTGCTACTCCAGACAGTCTTTTTAACCCGTTGTAAATACTGTGTATAGCTATCCATCATAACATCTCTGCCCAGTGTTCATTGCTGTGCTTCTATAACTTCACTACATATGGCCGTCTAACATTTGATCAACATGATGCAGGGTATGGTCAAAGTAAAAGAAGACCCAACAAAATGAAGTCCCGCCGCATAGGGTGAGGATGTGTGGGATGTAGCGCCCAACTGAAGAGGATTATCAGAAGCCAACGCCTCCTCAATGAGAATTCATATTTCCAAATGAACAAGGGTTTATAAAACCATAAGATGACACTTTTTACTAAAGCACCATGACAACGGAGGCTTCAAAATCCTTAGGTTGGCAATAATTGGCATTAATCTTGTCTAATCAAGGACAAGGAAATAACAAAGAAAAAGCATCCCACATAGGCCTCAGAAGTCTTTGTGTTGGTGTGTCCTTTATTTAGACCTTCTACGTAGACAGTAGGCAATATATACCCTCTGTGTTTTAAATTTTCACACACTGCCGTGCATGTTATTGCTGAATGATTATGAAACTGGGCATAAAAAAACTGATTTGAAGGACCTAATGATACATAAAAACAACCAAAGGAAAAAAAAATATTAGGTCCTTTTGTAGAAAAAAAACAGCCAACACACATTCAGTATACAGTCAAAATAATTCACCTTTAGGACAGGTTGTCACTTGTGACATTTTATGAAATTAAAAGACGAATAAATAAAAGGTATCAAAGCCAAAGTAGGATGTTTTTTGATGATGATTTTTAGACCAATAACTATAAGGGAAAATACATTGTAAAATGCTTTTAGATATCCTGGAGGAAGCACACCTGAAGATTTCTGCATGTTACTTTTAACTCATAAAAAATAACGTTGAGATTAAATCATGCTCATCTGAGGCTATTCAATTATTGTCAGGTTAAACTGTAGTGGGGTTTCTCCTATTTTGCATGTCTCAGCGTAGTTCTCAGATACAGGGGATCTAAATCTAAATCTATGTGTGGCTTTTCAATTTTCTATAAAGTTTTATTAATTTATATCAAGGGTTCTTGTCTAGAATTTCTTTCTAGTTGTTCACATGAGCTTTTAACACTAGTACTTTTTTTCAAGCCTCTGTGTACAACTTTCTATGGCCATATTTCTTTTTCTACCGTCACAACTTGTATTGTCTTTAAAAATCTACTGGACAGAGTTTTCTCAGACCTTAGCAGGGAATCAAGCCTGAGAATCGCTAAATTGGATGACACTGAAGCACAAAGCAGGGAACTACTTATTTATCACAGCAACAGACACTTTACTGTCAACTTGCCAGCAGTACAATGCGTGTCCACAATTCATTTTGTCAGTAGAATTAAAAAATGATGCTGCACATAATGTAGCATCCTAAAAATGATCATCTATGCATTTGGAATCAAGAACATTTCAAAATAGCTTTCTTTTCTCTAGGAAGGGCCTTTTTATACCCAATAGCATTATGAGAAATTAACTAAAACAGAAATGTCCATGCAGTTATGGCTGAAAGATGTATGTCTAAGAGTAGGTGCCCGTCCTCTGGATAATCCTTGAATAGCTGTGTACATCAGCCACTTAGTGCTCCCCAAACTATACGGTGCTGTAAACTCCACCTTTCTCCTGCAGGGAGTGCTGTCCACCACCAGCACAATAGCTAAGAATAGTGGCTAATTCAACAGCAGGGACACCTCACTTCACTTTAACCACCATTTTGTACAAAAATCCCATTTGTAGTCAAAATATCAGTTCTGTATAACCTTACATGCTAATAATATTCTTGTTTCCTTGATTTTTCTACAGCGTATTGCAGCGCTACAGCATATAAAGCATTAACAGAAAATGTTGGTTGTCTTGTGTTAACCTGCCTCCACCATGTAAGATGGAGGGTGTGAATTCATCACCTACAGTGGTGCCTTTTTTTTTTTTTTTTTTTTAGATTACTGTCTTTTGATAATAATAAAAAATCCAATGGGTCATCAAAGGTTTGCTCTTTGTAAAACCTTTTTAAACATCTTGAATGAGGAGGCCTCCAACATACTTTGTTTTGTAGAGCTACCATGATACACTTTATCATGGTGTAAATACGCTCCCCTCCTGTTCCTTCATATGTATGCCTTTCTGATTGAATGAATGATTTTTTTTTTTTTTCTTGGAAATGGTCAGTGTCCTTTTTAGTGGTATTTTGCAATGTCACAGTGGCTTGTTTCAGTGCTTCATTCAATGTATTAACCGGTATCCTTTTGCAATTAAAACAATTGTATTTCATCTCTCTTGTCTTGAGTTTATTAAAATGACGGTCACTTGGATTGTTGTCACACAGATCTACACAGTCTTATTTATGTCATTAATTACAGCTTTTTTACACTTTTTTTCTAATCACTAAATCCATCGTTCAGAATTGTCCAGACAAATTCACAGGAATATATTTTATTTTTTCAAGGTGCAACCCAATGGCCAATGCTCAATGCGTGCTACGAATCTATTGAGAGATGAATGAATAGATGTGAGTTAAAAATAGTATTGTGTTCATGTGGGAGAACACTACTATCTTCATCACCATGGGAACGAGAAATCTGTCTCTCACATTGTTGGCAGTGGCCAAACATGTCAAACAATGGCTGAGCGGTTGTCATTATCAATTTATAAATCAGAACAGAATATTGAATAATGTTGAAATATAACAATTTATGCTCTTTTGTCTATAACATCAAAATGTCTAACAATCGACAAGCAAATAAAAATCTTAACTTTCTAATTTGTAAGCTGCTGAGAGTCAACTACTTGTGCATGTAGCCCAGGTTTATCTAGTTTGTGTTCATGGGTATGGTATGGTATATGGGTCATTAGAAGCTCCAATTAATGCCATATTGATGTAAACTTTTAGCAGAATACAACTAAACCGTGTTAGATCCTAATTTTTGAAACTAGTCCCCCCCCCAAACACCATGGTTCTGTAATTATAGCCAACATCACAAATACTGAGGACAGTTTGTACACTTATTACTGATGCAGCCACCCAATACATCTCTACATGCAACTAAGATGTGGAAATTGAGTAATGTGGATGTATGATGATAATATATGTTAACATATGATGCACAAAGCTAGTTCAGATAAGATAAATATGCTCTAATAACATCTTAACATAGATTTATCACAGCACTTTCTGGACCATAACTACACATTTTTATTGTTGTTGTATTTTGCTGGAGAAAGCCAGCATAATTCCATTAATTCCATAATACCAATACATTGGGAACACTGAACATTCAGTTCCAAATCAAACATGACCAAAATTGATCAAGTTTGTGTTATACCTTACACACTTATACAGAAAGTGAAGAAAAAGGAATATTAGGCTGTTCAAAATAGCAGTATTTGCATTTTTCTTTTTTCTTTTTCAATCTCATTTACTGTATAAACTGAAAAATGTCTCAAGGGTTTGCTTTACTTTGAATCACTGCACTAATAGCTGCATAACCATTATTTCTGAGAACTGCTTCACATCTGTGTTGCATGGAGTCAACCAACTTCTGGCACCTGTGACCAGGTATTCCAGCCCAGGATGATTGAACTACATTCCAAAATTCCTCTACTGTGCTGGGTTTTGTGGGTTGGGCTTGGGCCACTCGATAACATCAATCTTGTTCATCTAGAATCAAGACTTTGTTCGCTTACTGGTCTGTTTTGTGTCATTGTCTTGTTAAAAGACCTATTTCAAAGGCATTTCCTCTTCATCATAAGGCAACATGACCTCTTCAAGTATTTTGATGTATGAAACTGATCCATTGTCCCTGGGGTGCGATCCCATGTGATAAATAGGCCCAACGCCACAGTATGAGAAACATCCCCATAACATGATTTTTGCACCACCATGCTTTACTGTCTTCACAGTGTACTGTGGCTTGAATTCAGTACATTGGGGGTAATCGGGCAAACTGTCTGCAGCCCTTAGACCCAAAAAGAACAATTTTGCTCTCATCAGTCCACAGAATGTTGAGCCAATACTCCTTTGGCCAGTAAATGTGTCCTTTGAAAAAATTCAACCTATTCAGTACATGTCTTTTTTCAGCAGTGGGACTTTGCGGGGGCTTCTAGCTGAAGGCTTTGCTTCACATAGCCTTCTTCTGATCGTAACAGTACTCACAAGTAACTTTAAGTCTTCTTTGATTTTCCTGCAGCTGATCATTGGTTGAGCCTTTGCCATTTTGGCTATTCTTCAATCCATTCAAAAGGTAGTTGACCGTTTTTTCCCACGTTGTTTAGGCTTTGGATGCCATTTCAAGGCATTTAAAAAAAAATTGAGCAGCCTATAATTTTCTGCACTTCTTTATATGTTTTCCCCTCTCTTAAAAATCAACTTTTTAATCAAAGTCTGCTGTTCCTCAATGTCTTGAACTACTGAGTATTTCAGTGTGAAATGCACTATAACCAGCATGCACAACATTTGCTTCCTTCCTTCCTTAAATATGGGCCATAATTGACACCTGTTTCTTCACAGAATCAACCACCTCACTAATTGAACACAACAATAAAAAAATAATTGCTATCATTTTGAACATGCCCCTTTCAATTACAGATCCAATTACACAGAATAAGCAGCATGCATGTCATGACTGTTGGTTTTCTATGACTCTACAACACTTACTAGTAAATTATTTGCCATGTAGAAATATCACTTCTACCAAAGAATATGATTTATGAGGTTAGTGATGTTGGACTGCTATTATTTTGAACACAACTGTACGGTATAGAGGTACCATTTGGCTAAATGAATTCATGTCCTGCCATCTGCTGGCTGTAACTTCTCCCTAATGGGAAGTCCCATCTGAGGCAAGAGTTGAAGCTTCACTAAAAAGTTGACTTCCTGTCTCACCAAAATCAACTTTTAGATTGGCACTCTGCCAAAAATGAAGAACAACAAACAGGAGGTAAGATGTTGTTATCAGCCACCATCTCATACTGTTAATTTTTAACACATGCACTGATAATTCACTGTCTCTCTTTGTTGCCAACCATTCAAGCAAGGTCATATGCCTGTTTTTTAATAGTGTAAATAAGTTTAAAGTGTTAAAGGTCCCATGACATGGTGCTTTTTGGATGCTTTTATATAGACCTTAGTGGTCCCCTAATACCATATCTGAAGTCTCTTTCTTAAAATTCAGCCTTGGTGCAGAATTACAGTCACTAGAGCCAGTTTCACAATGAGCTTTCTTTAGGACGTGCCATTTCTGAGTCTGTAACTTTTGAGGAGGAGGGAGGGGGGGGGGGCAAGGTGGAGGCTGGGGGTATGGCCTTAACCAACTTCCACTTTACTTGTTTGAAAGCCATGAAATTTCTCTCTCATGGACGGGCCAAATTCTCTGGGTGAGCAAAGCAGAGAAAGGGGAGGTAGCCTTGCCCCTTATGACCTCATAAGGGGCAAGATTCCAGCTCGGCCCATCTGAGCTTTCATTTTCTCAAAGGCAGAGTAGGATACCCAGAGCTCGGATTACACCTATCGGCCTTTCTAGCCACTGGGGGACCATAGGTAGGATGGGGAAACTTGTATTAATGTTAAAAAAAAACTCATAAAGTGAAAACATCAGCAGCAAAAACAAATTCCACAGTGAGGCTGCGTGATATCTGCACTGGGTCTGGTTGTCTGGGTTGTTATCGGCTCAGATTAAACACAAAATTCTCCATTTTATGCAGCTTACCAGGTTATTTCATTGTCATTTATTTTAGATCAACTGAAATACTTAATATAATTTCAAGTAAGCAAACAGGAGATTTATTAGCCATTCTGCCAAAATGTTTATTTATGAGACATGTGGCCCTTTGGTCTTTAAATGGTAAATATGACAGGAAACTTAACAGATTTCAAGCTTTTCAAACTTTGTAGAAGCTGTTAATGTAGGATTTGACCTTTGTAATTCCTATGTCCTAAAATAGAACAATAGGCTACTCTAATCTTTAATGTTACTATTATAGAAAATTCTGAGCAGCTCAGTTGACATTGTGGACTCTGCTATCTATTTTGTGCCAGAGAATGTACGCCTATGCCAAATACTTTGCTTTTACAGTCAACCCACTTATCATTCTCTGGATCACTTCCAGATTTCTAACCTTGACGTCAATAAGGGTTAAAGTTCACCACCTTCTGACTTTGAGAAAAATTGTTTCGTGTTCACAAATATTGACTGGACAGATATTTCTCTTTGACCTGTCCTGTTTTAATAAGTCAAACACAGTATCCATTATATATCACAAAGGTTTGTCTCTGGGTTTTTTATTTTAATTTTTTTTAGAAAGATGACAAGGGGGAATAGTGTAATTATGTTATATATCATTTTGGGACAGAGCTCTGCTGGAATATAAGCAGAAAGCTGTCAGCTGCTGCTTTTAAAACAGCACATATAAATATCTGAATCTCTGCTCGAGTACAACATAGTCATACAATAATTGTGCAATTTGTGGAGCCTTAACGGTCTGGTTAATAATAATAATAATACATTTTATTTATAATACCCTTTACATTTCAGATGAAATCTCAAAGTGCTACAGTAGCAAGGGGTTAAAAACAGTTCCCAGAATATAACAAAATCAACAAATAGCAATAAAACACCATAAGACTAAAATTAAGACTATGACTGTTAAAAGGCCTTTTGAAATAGGAATGTCTTTAGGCCCTAAACTGTATTGTTTGTCCTCAGGGTGGCACTAGAGGAAGCGACATGAGGTTTAATCCTCTTTGCAAAGTTTAATTTCAGTGTGCTTATCAGTTTATGAAATATTTTATTTTGTAAATATATTTTTGGCCTGAAAAGGAAAAAGGTTTATCTTCAGGTCAGTATGAATGTACTCAGTAAATGTCATACAAATCTGCACATTACTATTTGATGTTTCTTCTGTACATGTAGAACTTTGTATTAATATTATTATTACTGTTATTGTTATTATTAATTTAAATGAATATGACATTATAAAATAAATTACCATATATATAAATGTTGTTTTTATGGCATAATGCCGTCCAAATGACACTTTAATTTCATACTTCACATTCATGTTTTCATTATATCATTTTCTATTTTCATACTGTTACTGAGAATCAGCCCATACTGAGAGTAATATTGTTATACTCCCTCACCTTTCAGCCAATCACATTCTCCCTGCCAGTGTTAAGCAAGAAAATTAAACTGCAAGTAAATGCAACCAGTTAGCTCCTGTTAGGGCGAGCAACCATAGACATAATAAAGAGACCGCTACTGCCTATTGGCGCTGACGAGATTTGGGGCCGCCATCTTGGACCGGTCACCCGCTCCACTCAGTGTAATGTGTTTGGCAGGTGCAATGAGCTGTCAGCGCGTTTAATTAATCAATCTCACTAAATACCCAACTGATTTTCATGTTTTTTTTTGCTACAAAGGTCATACATGTAGCTATGATACAGGACACATGATTAGGCGTATTTTAATATTCATAGTGTGCTTAACAGTAAAAGAATATTCTGATATGATATAAATTCACCAGACGTCCGAGATCAAAACTGGAAACATAATCCCGGAAAAGGGAGAGCAACGGAGATATTTCCAGTTTGACTATAAATCTGATTGAAAAACCTAATGTTGTGTCTTTAAAAAAAAAGAACAAGGACAGAGATAGTTTTTTCTTCTGTATTTAGTCAGGGGGCAAAAACGGGGACTGTCCCTAAATCCGAGGACGTCTGGTCACCCTAGACCAGACATCCTCGGTGTATCTATCATTTGTAAATGATAGGTATTTGCAAAATACCCCTACATCACATATATGATGTAGGCTATAATAGGTATAAATACCCCTACATCACATATATGATATAGGCTACAATAGGTATAAATACCTATTATAGAAAAATAATTTGCACACACATTATAAATATGATAGGGAAGAAGAAACAGATAGTGACCGTAAAGTCAGATATTTAGGTACAAGAAACAATATGATTATATTATTAGAGTCTACTTGAAGTTTTTTATATTTGTCTCTCTCTCTGTCACACACACACACACACACACACACACACGCACAGTACTACCACGTTGTTCTGCATCAATTGCCTCCCAGACCTTGACCTTTAGCAGCCCCACTCCCAACACACACACACACACACACACACTAGGGTTGCACAACATTGACAAAATGTGATATTGCAACATCGATATGAATTCGATATTTTTAAACATATATAAAATTACAAAATAGATTCATAAGAAATTAAACAAGTTTTTTACAACACAAGGTTTATTTTAACTGAAAGTTATATTGGACTGGTCCAACATGAATAACTAAGGACCATGTCTACAGAACAGGACGGGTTCTACTGGTTGGACAGTATACAATATATAAATCAAGTTATAATATAAATAACTAAGGACCATGTCTACAGAACAGGACGGGTTCTACTGGTTGGACAGTATAAAATACATAAATAAAGTTATAATATAAATAACTAAGGACCATGTCTACAGAACAGGACGGGTTCTACTGGTTGGACAGTATAAAATACATAAATAAAGTTAACAGGACAGCTCCACAAAATAAACTAAATATTGCATACTTATTGCAACTTTCGATATATTTGATAAATGACCAGCTGTCTCAGCTCTTATTACATAAGTATTTGGACAGATACACCTCTTTTATGTTGTGTTGACTCTGTACTCAAGCACATTGCTATTGAAAAGGCTATATAATTATATATATATATATATCTTATAAGCGTAACGTGCAAGTCTTATCAAACAAATCCCAACTAAACCAGAGACAATCCCAATGTAATAACAACACAAGCATACATTAGTGCTGCTTTTGGAACTTAACTTATGTAGCAATTTTCAAAACACAGATAGGCCTACAAAATGCTTCACAGAACCCAAAGTGAAAGAGATAAGATAAAAAAAATCCGCCGATCTGAGCAGGAATATGCTGCACAGTGCTCTGGCATCTTGTATCTTCTGCTGCCAAGTAACGAGTATGACCGGTCCAAGATGGCGGCTGGATTTCTCGCGCTCAGCAGCCAATGCGGCGTCTACTCTTTATTATGTCTATGCGAGCAACAACAATGCCAAATATTCTGAATCTAGCTAGCTGCTGCTCAAAATTAACACAGTGCACAGACTAATCTCTGCTTTTCTTTAGCTTTACATTGCTATACATTCTCTCTTAAAAGCTAGTTTACAAGCTGGGGTTGAGAGCTTAGAATTTGATTTAGTTACAAAATGAGGAGCTGGTGTAAAATAACAACACATTCTCAAAACCATTGTGTAAAATACGGACTCTCGGCACTGTGCCTTTGGCGTTTTTATTGACGCTAAAAGTTTCAGGGACTATTCACGTCACTTTGGAGGCTCTGGGTTGGAACATACACTACATTTACAGCTGGCATGCGGCACAAAAACGGGACAGTTAGGTTAAAGGAAAGATCGTGGGTGGGTTTATAAAAGGTACGCTTCCGTGAAACGCCGGACAAGAACGGGACAGTTGGGGTTAGGAAAAGATAATGGGTGGGGTTTTAAAAAGAACATTTCTGTGACACGTGGGACAAGAAAGGGACAAGAACCCCGGTTTCCAGGGTGAAAGTCCTGCGTTGTTTCATACAGAACATTGGGCTTTCATACTACTCGCTGCCATTGTCGCTCCATACGTCATCTTAAAGCGCAGCAGAGCTGCCGCTCTGCTCGGTGCGTTCCATACAAACACTGGGTGCTTTTTGTGTCGTGTCTGACGCTGAGAGGCACTGCCCACGTGTTCATATTTTACGAGTTGGGAGTGAGAACGGGTTGAAAATAAAAACAAGAAATACAAAGTGACATAGAAGCGAAAATAATGGCATTATCAAAGAAAAACGCACTCTCTAAAAAAGGGATTTTGAAATGAATTAATTTATCATGGCGCCCAATTGAACTATTTTCGGCCATTTTGGGGCTCCATACATGAGGAAAGCCCCTCAAGGCCTTTTAACATTGGGCTATATAAATAAAATTGACTTTGTTTGAGGGAAGTTATTAACTTACAGTACCTTGAATTGACCATTTAAATATTGAAAGAAGTTTTAAAATACTTAGCAATAATGTACATCCTGTAATTTGTCCAAGAAGTGGAAGTTCTGTGATTGCTTCTCATTTTCTTTTTTTGTTTGATTATGACCATCATCTCATAAAAACTACTGTATGTCATGTTGATTTAGCATGATGTTTTCTTAGAATATGTAAAGTACAGTAGATTCCCACAAGGGAAAGACTTTGGTGACCCTGTTACCCTTTCCCTAGAGCCACTATCAGACCACTTGTCATTGACCCAGGTCTTTGTATAGGCCTACTGTGTGACTATTTTTGTCTCATCCTCTCTTAAACAGGCCTTTTCTCATGAACTTGTGATCATATCTGTCACTTCCCATTGGTCCTCTCTCACATCACTGCTAATCCAAATTATTTGATTTTATTCTTCTTTGTTTCTACTTCTACTTCATGCTACTGTATGAAATTACCTTATTACTGTTGGCTCTCTACTAACATTCTTCTTCACCAAGTTTCCAAGCTGGAATTATTCAGACAGGATGTGTCCTTGTGAGAGAGTCCAAGTGCCTCTGGTGCTCCTTAAGCGTTAAGCTCCGACCACTGAGAGTCTGCCAATTTGTCTTATTACCACAAATCCCTTACAGTATGAAGATATTATATGGCTTATTAGTTTTGTTTGTTCTATTTCACTGACCCCAAGTAACTGGAAGATCATTTTATTTTTTGGTGCGGTAAAACAAAACAGAACAAATAATTTAACAGACACATATGTGATAAAACAATCAGCCCATACAGTAAGACATTAAATATTAACTTTCTTTATCACTGTAAAAGAACAGATACCAAACAGAACAGGTTTTAACTTGTTATACCTATGAGTAGTTGGGTGGGCGGAGTGAAGGTGTACAATTTCAGTCTCCCCTTCCCTCCCTGCTGCTGCAGAGCTGTACTCATCAGACCAGTTTTCCGGCAGTTTGCAAATCAATGTGTTTCGGGAAAATCCTCATAGCCAGCAATTGAAACTCAAGAGACTGTTGTTGTTTGTAACAGATCTTATAAGAGAAATGCAGGATTGATTTGAACACATCTCAGGAGCCAGAGGACATTGGATGTTTGAGCTCATCACTGAAGGATAAGAAACCTTGCTACAGGTGAGTGTTGCCTTTAACCTCTCTAGTATTTCAAGTCTACACTTGTTTTCTTCATCTAAGTTTGAACATTCTTATACATTTTGCTTCAATATGGTTTCATTGTATTAATACTTATGTCATTTTGTGTGGTAATTTGATTATTTACCATCACTTAAATACTTTGTTATGAGACACCTTTATGCCTCGAATCCTCACGCCTGTTCTTCCTTACAAAATGACATGGGCTGGTGTTTTACAATGCTCTTTTGAATTAGCCTTTTAATACTTTACTAAAAGGTTTTGTCAGGTAAAGGCCAGTACAAGCTCCCTTTTGAAATGCAAAATATTTAACTGTGGCTGCAGCCTGAGGATATCTGCTGTCTTATCTGATCTGATGTGTACATTTTCTTGCTGTGACAACACTGAAAAAAACTAAAACAATGTCCCTAACATCACCACAGTGTACCAGCATGTTTGATGGAAATGTCTGGAATGTGACCTGCTGTCACCTTTGCACAAATGACAAAGATTAAACAGAGAGTATAGGACCAAAAACTGACAACGGATGTCGACATAAGAGAGGAAGGTTTCAGCCAAACGACATGTGCTACGCTTACTTATGGTCCAGTAAAGAAGAGCAAATAGACCACCAAAAATAACCCGCCTGACCACATTTGCCAGGAACTCTCAAACAGATAACACCCACACAGGCTCACAGCCTTGTCTACTCCCTTTACCCAGAACCACGGACTCATGCTATGCCACCTGAAGGTATTTCACTCATGTTAAACAATATTACCGGGAGGTAATAAAATCCAATTTGGAGTAGAACAAACTATTTGGGTGTTGCTCTAATAATGCACATGTATAAATAGGCCATTTGTGTGTGGGAGGGCCATACAGGCAGGTAAAGCACCTGGGAACTTCCTCATTGTAGTGCAGGAAGGAATCAGTGCCCTACTGCTGCTGTCTGAGAGGTACGGTGGCCATTTGTTGTTTCTTCTCCTCTCTGTTTCTTTTTTCTTCTAGTATTTTTTTCAAATTTTCATTCAATACATTATCACATAATTTGGGCATTTCCTTTCTCTCTCTCTCTCTTTCTCTCTCTCTCTCTCTCTTTCTCTCTCTTTCTCTCTCTCTCTCTCTTTTTACTACGACACAAAATACATGTTTTTGGGGTCTTGTGAAAAACCAACTTCATTTCATTTTCTTGCTGCTGCTAGTCAATTCAATTCTGACTTCTGTAATGTGTTATTCTTGGCAAATACTGTATAAAATATCAAGATTCATTCAAAATGATTATGTTGGCACGTAGTGTCCAAACGCAGCCTTAAGCGGTCAGTGTGAGGGGACAAAAAGATCAAGAGTTAAAATATCGTCCTTCTCTAGAGAAAACAGCTGGGTTGCTTATCATTTCCTCTTTCATAGACATACAGTGTATACAAATATATTCTTTTTGAGGAAAAATCCAACCTTAAACACAATTCATATTCTTCTTTGCGATACTTAGTATGGACAGTTTAGGTAAAAATTGATCCATAAAGTCCTGATTGCATGTACTGTGGCAGCCGTTGTCTAGTGTTTATGTGTGAAGGAAGTGTACTTTTAGGTCCTTTAGGTCATATTTTGGGCATTTTAGGCCTTTATGTTCATAGAACAGATAAAGACATGAAAGGGGAAAGAGAGGGGGAATGACATGCAGCAAAGGGCCACAGATTGGAGTCGAACATGTGGCTGCTGCGTCAAGGAGTAAACCTCTAAATGGGCACGTGCTCTACCAGGTGAGCTACCCAGGCACCCAATGTGTAATTTTTTAGATTTGTCTTGATGGATAAAAAAATTGTAAAATTAAAAGACCATTTATATTCCGTTTGTCCATCAGATATTTGCAGAACATCCAGCTATTAAAAATAATTTTACAACAAATGGCAGCTTTAGTGAGATACCTTTAGAAATGTAGCTTTCCATTTGTGGGCTCTTGGTATACTGTCAAGATGGATATTTCTAGACTAGACTGTCCGGAGGGACTCTGGGTCACATGTTAGTCTGCTGTTGATCTGGGAATAAAGTAGTTCAGAGTTTTAAAGGCTATATCAGCAGGCTTTGCCCACAAATTAGTCCGAAGTTAACGGGAAATCCTTCCCACATAAAGTACTTAACACTAAAAGTCAGATGTCTGGTGTCTGTTATCCCTCTGCAGCTGTGAGCCTTCAGTGTCTGGACCATGTCCTCCTCTGCTGTCCCGTACAAAAACCAGCACTACTCTGACCTGAAGAGGGATTGCATCAACAACAAGACGCTGTTTGAAGATCCAGAGTTCCCAGCCGTCAATGCATCACTGTATTTTAGGAAACCACCTTCTGGTCATGTGCAGTGGAAACGGCCAAAGGTAAGTGGCACACGAGGTAGTGATCAGTCACTTACATCCATCAGGGAAGGAAATGATTGCTACAGAAGAACATTGTCATATTTTATTATACCATGTGAGGTGGTATGTAAATGTAATTATTTGGAAATTAAATTTGACACATTCAATGCAGCGTTGAAGCTTTGTAGTTACAGTAAAACTATCACCGCACCACCACCACACCACAAAAGTGTGTAAAGTCATTCACGTTCATTTTTCTGTTGTAGGAGATAAGCAATGAGCCCCGTATGTTTGTGGAGGGCATCAGCTCCCATGACCTGAACCAGGGAATTGTGGGAAACTGCTGGTTTGTTGCTGCCTGCTCCTGTCTGGCTTTGAAGCCAAACCTCTGGAAGAAGGTGAGTTACTTTGGTTTCTTTATTCTGAAAGTGTAAGCCAAGGTGATGGCATAAGCTAATATTAATAAGGCTTAGGTATGGCAGTTGTGATAAGCAAATTGCAGGTACTGCAGCCCTGAGGTGAAGAGTTAGGGTTGGAACATGTAACCAGCAGACAGCTCAGGAATTCAATTCAATAACAGCTGAACCAAACTAGTTTGACTAGTTACTTTTGTTTTTCCTGGTAGATGGTATGATTTAAGCTACAATATTGTACCATTTCCAGGCATTCAACATGATATTGATACTTAAAAAAATAAAAATACAAATAGGGCAATTTCAGCAATAATGGAAGAGGATAACTTCTTTTCAAAAACATTTTGTTGGCAAAATGTTTTCCATAGCCTGTGTGAGTCTTTGGAAGCTATCCAGTGTCACATACTCTATTTTAATCTTTAAAAAGTAGTTTCTGGTTATAAGTTAAGTGCCCCCTTGACAATTGTTTTTACAAGTTTATGAACTTTTAAGGTCCCATGTTGCTCATTTTTAGGTTTAGGTTCTGAAACACGTTTTAGTGATTTTCTCTTTAAGGCTTCCTCCCAAAAAAGCCCAGTCTGCTCTGATTGGCCAGTGTTTCTGGGTCATCTGCAGCTATGCTGTCGGAGTCTCTGCACCAACATTGCAGCTGGGGAATGACTGTACCAGCACTGTAGCAACACTTTCTACCTTGTATAGTTGTGACATGAAAACATCCAATGACTGCTTTATAAAAAAAGACATGGAAATCTTACTTTTTACAGTATAGGAACTTTAAAAAGCCATCACCACATTATTACAGTCCTACCTTTAGCTGATGATTGGATTAACATCTACAATATTTTGATTCTGAAAGAAAAGTGACCTTCACATAACACTGCAACAGGGAGTTTATGAAATTATATAATGCATAACAAAAGTATACAGCACCTACATTCATCCCTTGTGTAATATTACATTTTTTGTGTGAAATAAACATCAGCAGCATTTAATGGTACCTGTGTGTGTGTGTGTGCTTGCGTGCGTGTGTGTGTGTGTGTGTGTGTGTGTGTGTGTGCGTGTGTGTGTGTGTGTTTCCAGGTTATTCCTGACTATAAGGAGCAGGAGTGGGATCCCAAACGACCAGAGAACTATGCTGGAATCTTCCACTTTCAGTTCTGGGTGTTTGGAGAGTGGATGGATGTAGTGGTAGACGACCGGCTGCCTACAATCAACGGTGAACTCATCTACTGTCACTCAAAAGACAACAACGAATTCTGGAGTGCTCTGCTGGAGAAGGCCTACGCCAAGTCAGTAAACCTAAACATAATTAGATTTGTCTTTTTGTTTGATCTGGTTGATACTATAAAATATAAGCGTACATTGTTAACGTTTATGTTAAAATACAATAAATTACAAATAAAACAACAAAAATAATCTTAATAAATATATATATAATTTATATATAATAAATAAGTGTTACTACTTAGACTACTAATAATAACCAAACATTTGGGGCGGCTGTGGCTCAGTGGTAGAGCGGTTGCCTGCCAATTGGAAGGTTGGTGGTTCAATCCCCGGCCCTGCAGTCCCATGTCGAAGTGTCCTTGCCTTGGGCAAGACACTGAACCCCGAGTTGCCCCCGATGCTGTGTCATCGGAGTGTGAATGTGTGTGCATGTTTATCTGATGAGCAGATGGCACCTTGTACGGCAGCCTCGGCCACAGAGTATGAATGTGTGTGAATGGTGAATGTTTCCTGTACTATGTAAAAGCGCTTTGAGTAGTCGTTCAGACTAGAAAAGCGCTATATAAATACAGCACATTTACATTTGCAAAGCATAAATAACAATACAACCATTGCTGATTTCTATACATTACACAAAGCCCATGAAATTTTGAAAGTAAGCGTTGTATCATATGATGTTGTGTATTGCTGCAGACAAATTATTGGCAATATGTCAGTATGCAAAACATAATGCAAATATGTAGAGTCCATTCATGTGTTTAACTGTATTATATTTCCATATTTCTGAAACACATCTAACTTCAAACTAAACTTGTGATTCCCCTTCACTCTCTGTGTCCAGGCTCTATGGCTGCTATGAGTCCCTGGAGGGGGGAAACACCGGAGACGCTGTGGTGGATTTCAGTGGATGTGTGGCTGAAGCCATCAACCTGGAGAAAGAAGCTTACTACAAGGACCCGAAAAAACAGGACCAGCTGTTTGAGGATCTGCTAACGGTTTACGACCGGGGAGGAATCATTAGCTGCTCCATTAGGGTTTGTGCTGTTTGTGAATATGTTGCATCTTTGTTTCTATACTTCAGAGATACTGACCAGTTGTTTTTATAATATCATCAGGCACAGCCTCATGAGATTGAACACAAGATGGCAAACGGACTGGTGAAAGGCCACGCATACTCAGTAACTGCAGTGAAGAAAGTGCGTTTGGGTCACGGGCTGCTGGCCTACTTCAAGAATGAAACCATTTCTCTGATCCGCATGAGGAACCCCTGGGGCAAGAGTGAGTGGAAGGGAGCCTGGAGTGACAGGTAAGAAGTGCTTCCAATTCATTATTTTCTCTACTGTTGTAGTTCTGATCAGAGGAAGAGCTCTACGCTGTGCTACTCAAAAGCTCACTACCAGGGTTGTGTATAACTATTCAGATGGTATGGTAATAGTGACCGTCTGGAACACACTGAGCACATGGTGGGACAGCAGAGGAGTCAATAATGCTGCAGGAGTGGCCAAGCTTTTTTTCTGTTGTGAAATCTTGTCACATACATCTAATGTAACCTCTTTAATTTGATTACCGAAACAATTCTTTGTTAAAAAGTCAAATACTAAGTTAGCCACATTGTATGACTCAAAAGGTAGATCTTATTGAAGGTGCATTATAACTTTAAAACTATTTGTTTGTATCTATAAGCATTTCATAAGCATTAAACATCTCCATTTGCTTTGCTTGCTGTTTGTCAGCTCTGAGGAATGGTCAAAGGTTGGTAGTACGGAGAGGGGCAAACTTGGCATCGTAGTAGAAGATGATGGGGAGTTCTGGTGAGTGATAAAGTTCATCTAATCGCAACAGCCCACCTGTGGAGTTTATCTCCTCTTTTAGAGTGTATTAATGCATTGTGTCTTCATATCCACAGGATGTCATTCACAGACTGGTGCAAGTTCTTTGAAGATGCAGATGTTTGCCGTCTCCTCAACACTTCGTTGATCAGTGTCCATAAGACGTGGAATGAGGTTGTGCACTTTGGGAGCTGGACCAAACACGCAGAGCCACTTTTAAACCGCTGCGGTGGCTGCGCTAACCACAAGTCGACATTCCTGCAGAACCCACAGGTACTCTTGAATGGACTCCTCACATCACCTGTGTTCATGCACATGTATACATTTATATTCACTCCATTTGAACTTCTTTTACAGTACTTGTTTGATGTTACAAAGGAGGCTGACGAGGTTCTAATCGCCTTGCAACAGAAAGACATGAAGATCAACAGAAGATTTGGTCAAGGAGAAAATCTAAGCATTGGCTTCTGTGTCTTCAAGGTAACATATGGTGTAACATTTCCACTTTGTTTATCTGATGAACAGTTGATAACTGATATATAATATGCATGGTGCAAGATAAGCAGCAGACTAGTTTTTAAACATTTGAAGGGTATGTGAAACTTTGCACAAAGATTATGGCGAGACTCAGATGAGTTCATTACAGAGGAAATGTTGTTAGTTAAAGGTCAGTTTATTTGAGGCTAAAACAGAGTCATTTAATCACAATTTGGCTTTTACTTTGGTCAAAGAATTTGGCTTTTCTACTCATTTGCTGAGCAAATAGTGAACAGTTTATGGTTTTACTGGCAGGCAGATACTACTTGATATGGTTTATCAAAACAAAAGCAGACTATTTTCACAAGAGGCATGTTAACACATGCACATACTTTAGTAGATTGTTTCAAGCTGAAAAACCCAGCGGAACCAAACCCAGTTAGTGACCATTTCCTTCAGACTCCCAGTAATGTGCAAAGAGTTCAGTTGCCTGTGTTCTAGTACAGTGCTTCTGCAGCCGTAATAGAAATATCATGCATTGTGGGCAAATATGGTATTTGGCATTACACTACACTGATCAAATGTGAAACCACAACCTCAGTGGATATAATTATGTCTGGAACTGCAATATTTACAAAGACAAATACAATTCAATAATGTGTTTCAGTAGAGGTCTTAACTATTATCAAACTGCAAAGTCAATGGAATCTTCTCATGCAGCTGCAAAACTATTACGCCAAACAAAATTGCATCCTACTTGCTGATTAGATTGTCACATTCAAATGAGGCCATTTAACCGTACGTTGCAAAACTGACATCCCATTTCCTGTAATGTGATTTATGTGACAGAGATCTGGCTAAGTTCAAACACACATACATTCTTATCACTCTGACAGAAGTGGTGCCAAAGGGACAGGTTCTGGACAGCAATAAATGCTGATGCCACAAGCAGCATGTGATTAACAACGCAGTACACAGCCTGTGCTGCTTTGAGCCTGAACTTGGATTTAATCCTTGTCATCTATGGTCTTTATCTGATGACACTGTGTCCACATTTTATGTTTCTTATGTTGTCACCCACTACACTTTGTGTTTTCCTGTTTGAGAAGTATATCAGTTGTAGGACTTTCAGTCATACAGTAATGAGTAATTTTTTGCCATTTATGAACAAAAATACACATGAAAAATATGTATTAGTTGACACCTCAGGGCATCCCAGCAGCTCAGTGAAAGCCTGGAAGGAGACTATGATTATTATATTAATCTACGACTAGCTGTTAATTGCTCAAAAAGGACATGCAGTGTAACCTTTTATTTGCCTAATTGACACACCATTCATCTTACCAGTGCAATAATTATATTACTCTGTGTTTTTTAATAAATTGTAATAAAGTACAGACTTATGTTAGTTTAATCTATTATTTTAGAGGCAGAATAATCTGTGTAGTCAGCTAACAGTAATTTATCAGTACTCTAGGTGCAGTTTAAAGCCTTAGAATTTGGTTTGGGGTTAGATTTACCTCATGTCCACATCAGTGGAAAATTGACTTTGGCGTCTTCCAAGTACAGCATAGGTACATACAATGCACATTACACAGCACACCATTAATAACATAAAGAATATGCAGTATACAATATATTATCTATTGTGTAAATGGGCAAGTTGCAGCAAATGAGTTATATGAGAGCTTATAAAATAACATGTGTTCACTGATGCATTCAATCTGTGTTCAATGCCTGTATGGCATTTAGTAGGGAAATTACTCTGAATTACATTTATTGTAAGTATATATACTGTATATTATGCATACATCACATTCTACATACATTTTGGGAGCATCATAATTTTGATCATATCTGGGATATGATGTTTACAGTGAATATACGTTCATATCTTTTTTACATCATTTTAACAAAATCCAAGATTCCGATCATCAGTTGAATCTTGATTTCTCACGCTCTAAGCCACTTTGTTCAGTGCCAAAAAAGAATGCTCAAAAACCTGAATCAAGTGCTCAGCCACAGTGTCCTGGTTTCTGTTGGGGTCCTCCAGGTAGTCTATCCAGGTGTCTCAAAGCCAGATGTTTACATTTGCAAACACATAACCAGACTAATGGTGCACATATAAACGCAATGCACGTAACACTCAGTATTAAAATCACCTGCCAGACTTTATACCTGATGAGTAAAGTCAGCTAACTGTTCAGTGATCTTTAAATGAACACTAAATAAAAGCCCAAATGTATTTCCTTTTCCAGGTGGAACTGAACAGGAAGTATCGGATGCACGACATCCTGACCCAACAATGTGTGGAAACATCCACCTACATCAATGCTCGGACAGTGTTTATGAGATGCATGCTCCAACAGGGCCGCTACATCATAATCCCCACCACCTTTGAGCCTTACAAGCTAGGGGATTACATGATCCGAGTTTTCACCGATGTGGAATCAGGCTGCAGGTACAATTGTGATGTTGAACCAGTGACCATGTGTGATGTAAATAGCAGCATGACTGGGTTTTATGCTGCCAGACAGAAATATAACATTCATATAATTATCAGGTCTTAAGAGACACTGCAGTGAAAGCGAGAACACAGTGGTTTAACTAAACCGTTAGCTATTGTCTGCATTGTTCAGTCCTTTGACTGTTCAATTCAGACATTAATGGATGGACTATATCTCAGGAAAGCACCCAAATGAATGTTTTGGAGAACTTAGATTATACAATTATGTTCACATGCAATTATTTAAAATGCTTTTCTTGGCCAAAGATTCTGTTTTGCCAGATTTAGTTTCTGACGATCTAGTTGGCCAAACTAAACACAGAACCAAATCACATACAGGTCATCCAAGTTGGCTTAATGTCACTTAATGTCAGAGAACCAAGATATAGGAACTCTACTCCTCTCATGGTGCCTAAATTCTCCTCTACTCTCACAGGGAGTTGACAGAGGACAAGCCAAAGATAAAATGCTGGAGTTCATTCCTTGGATACCCACAAGCTGTGACTCACGTCTACGTCCACGGAGCTGAGGAGCTGCAGAATCAGGACAATACAGGAGGTTAAAAGGACTTTATACAAGCCAGACTTTTACCCTAAATGTACTAATCAGTGTAATCAGCCTGTAGTCCACCAATATGGATTGCTAAGATGAAACTTTAATGTATTCATGCAGGTGCAGACCCTTATGTGATTATAAATTGTGAGGGCCATTCGGTTCGATCCACCATCAAGAAGGACACCCTGCAACCAGAGTTTATAACCAGCGCCATTTTCTACAGGAAGAAGCCCAGAAATCCCATAACTGTGGAGGTAAGATGGCATTCCTTTGGTCCTGATGAGTGTAATTAATCTCGGTGACTGGCAGTGCAAAGGGATTGTGGGTCACTGTACTGTGGAAACCATGTATCCTAAAAATGTCAACAGACTCAGAAAAACAGACTAATTTCAAGCTCAAAGACCAGAAAATGCAATAATCAATACTCCAATTTGTTTTCATTTTCAGTCTATTGCAGAATCCTTCAAAGCAAACAAACCACACTGTTATCCCAAATTAGTTGAACTAGTTTGCGTGGAAAGGTGTTGCCTTAAATCGTCTTAAGCTTTTACACAAGGTGAAACTTAAAAGGTCAAAATGTAATAATGTAAAATGTAACAATGAGTGGCAAGTTGATGCAGTAGACAAATCAAGTTTACATTAGTGGTCATTACTAAAAATAGTTGGTAAACATACATTATTTTTTTCTGGAGTCATGTTGTCTAAAATAAGCATGTTAAGTCAAAGCTTTAGTGCGTAACTTTTTATATTAATAAACGTTACATTCAAGTCATTGCCAAAATGAGTTGATACAAAGCTAATTAACACTATCAGCGCCACACAACTCTCTCTGTATTTCTCAGTATGACCATGTTCAGAAACTGGTGTTGTTCGGCGATGATGACTTTGAATGATTTGATGATTGATCATGTAATCATTTTCAAAACATTTAAAATTGTTACTGAGTTATTTCTGTATCAAGAGGCAGCAATAAATAACACATTAAAATCTAGAGAGTTCATGTATTTTCATAGCCTGGTCCTACCAGACTCATTTTCAAACTACATTTCATTTGTACAGTGAACCTGGCCACTCTCCATTGACAAGTGTTAACTTCCTTGTTTAAAACTATTGGATCTGCCCAGAGCCACTCTGGATCTGTCATAACGTATCGCTAATGTGTAGTTGTGACGTTGGCTTAGCCTCATAGCGTTAGCCTCAGCCAACTCCTTCACCACTGACCACTTTTCCCGAACCCCATGGGGAGGACCACAACATCATGGCCACCAACAAAACTTAGCAAAGATTCTTTTTGCTAGGGCTTTAACGTCTGGATATTCGGCAGCGTTGCCAAACGGACTGAATGGCTTTGTTCGCATCTTTCTCCGCTCCATTACAGAACTACAACTCAAACTAGCGCATGACTTCAACGTCATCGGTTTCAGCTACTCCCTCTGTTCGCCGACTGGACCTCCAAAGATTTGGCTGGAGAAAATCCAAGAATATACCTCAAAGTACTGAAGGAAAACAAAAATTGAGCAGAAGTACGTAGGAGGGCGGAGCTTGGCTAGAAATTTCATACTTAAGCAGTGAAATTAATTCATGCATAATAGTCTTGATAATTGTAAAACCGTGATCATTTTTCAGATTATAACAGTTGCACCCATAGATAGGGGTGGTGCACGACCACGGAAGGCTTGTATCATGTGGACCATAACAGTCTATGATGTAGACGCGCCGACATTCATTGTCATTACTTAGAATATCCCATGGGGGAAAACCGAAGCTACGCATTACAGCTTTAAATAAACACATAATCACAATGAATATAAAATGTCAAACTACTAAGGGTGTCACCACTCAGGAACTACATGACTATTGTTTTTTCTTTATGACAACCCAGTTTCAAGAACAATGTATTAAACACAATTGCTCCAAGATAACACACTTGTAACACACACATTATATTTACCCAATGTGTTTTTGCATGGTAAATTTCATACAGCAAAAAAGCTACTAGTTTTTAACATTTGTTGTAGACCCTGAACGGAATGTCGCTGCACAGACCCCATCAACCCTCCCCCGGGTCTCGGTCATGGTACAGCAATAAATATAGACAAACATGAACACTAAACCAACCATAGAAAACTAAAACCCAGATAACATAAATGCACACCCAAAACATTAACATACCATTATTAAAACTCACTAGGACAGAAACCATTCAGAATATATATTTCTCCCATGAGCTTTTGTATCGCTTCAGAACAGTTCAGATGACCCCACTCCTTAGTTAGATCTGTGCACTGCATACTTAAGCTGATTGTTACAAAAAACTAATGTGATTTAGTAATTAATATGATGTTTAACATGAAACAACAACATGAAAGAATAAGTAGTGACCATTAAAAAGTTTCATTACAACTAAATTTGGGTTTACAGTGCTTTTTAAAGGTTCCCTACCACATGTATTTCATTACTTTGTGGTAATGTCTGAAGTTCTACTATGGACTCTGTAACATTTTTTGTGTGTAAAAAATTCCTTGGTTACCTTGTTTCAAGCCATTCTAGCTTGGTATAGAAAGTCTGCATGAAGACTCAGCTTGTTTTGGGCCAGTTCTCATTAATATTCAACAAGCTAAGTTGCTTGACTCTGATTGGCTAACAGCTAACCAACGAGAGCTTGGCTATCAGTTTACCCAGCACTACTGGTGAGCTCATGAATAGTAATGAGCTCAGGCAACATGACATCAGACTGACCACTTCAGTCCGCTTGTTTCTTTTCAGTGGCTAGAACTGACAGAGGAGGTAGCAGTTCATTTTCACATTAAAAACATAACACAAATGCATATGGACCTAACATATTTCAAAAAATGCAAGTAAAAACGGTTTTGTGTGGCAGGGCACCTTTAATAAAACTAGTGCTTGAATATGATATTATCTGAACAGTAATAGTTTCAATTATTTAGCAATTCTTTCATACCAGAAAATAAAATGTAATATAGTAAGAAAACAACTTTTTATATATATATATTTATATATATATATATATATATATATATATACTAGAAAAGCTCACATGGCAATGGCAGCTTGTAATTGGCTGTAATTGAGAGCAAAGGACATCATCTTTGCCTGATGACATTATTGCAACATAATCAAATCTGAGTCACCTTGATCTGTGATCATTTTGTAATCTCTTACATATATACATATTTGACTGTTTTTTCTCAGGTATGGAACAGCAACACAGTGAAGGATAAGTTCATGGGCCAAGTGGTGTTGTCCGGGTCAGTGAAGGACTCCTCTGGCCCTCAGAGGCTTCAGCTGTTGAAGCGAGGACAGCGGACACCTGACGAGATGCCCGGTAAAATCAGTCTGAGGATCATCACTTCTACTGAGCTGACCGCCATGTGATCTCGGCCTTGAATTCAGAGAGGGCTGGATCTTTTGATTGCTGAACAATGTGGTGAACATCTTACTTGGCATGTGCCATCATTAAAGCACCGGACCCATGGTAATCCCTGGTTGTGTGTGATATTACATACCTTTATTATTTGCACGTTGGTGAATTGTTTGCAAAGTTGAGAGGTGAGCAGCACCATTGTACTGACTGAATGTCAATTCCCGTTATCTTTATTACTTTTTAAATGATCCCTGTGTATCTTATAAAACATTTTTATATAGTTTTTTTTGTAAAGTTATTCTTTTGTATGTTCACTATAGATACTGTGATATGTCAGTAATTTGTCATTCAAGTCTTAATGTGTTATAATTTTTATAATTAATGTATTATTCATTTCTGTAATTCACAACATGCTCCTTTTTTCATCTGTTCATATCATGTTTCATTCTCATGATTATTAAGACTATGCAAGACACTGAATGGCACAAAGAATTAAAGGAAATCCAACATAAGAATACAATAGACTACAATCATTAGCACAACTGTGGTTTTCTTCCTGTTTTTATTTCAGTCCAGTTTCGAAACTGCAATGTTTTTTTTTTTTACACTCAAGACACAGCCATGCACAATTCAAAGTTCAAAAAGTCTATTGCTTCAACCACAAATAAAAATAGTTTATCCAAAACCTCATTTCCCCGTCACTCATTTGTCCTTTTTCAAAGATGGGGAAAGGCCTGCTGAGGTATGCCAGATGGATCAGCAGTTTTACAAAGCTAGACAATAATAAGAGTAATAATAATAATAATAATATGATAATAATTTAAAAAGTAACATTTTTTGTCTTTGTTCCATTCTCTTGATACACATTAATAGAGGAATTTTCACACCACGTGTACAGGTTTACACATTCAGAAGATAGGAATGTACAGGAGCAACCACAGAAAAAGGGGCACGTCAACAGTGTCTCTTGTCCCGAAATTCACCTTTGTGCTCATAGTTCACAGACCTGTACATGGGGGCAGAGGCCAAACGTTCCAGGAGCCGGCGAAGCTTCCTGTCAGGCCATCCACACCTACCGCACACACACACACACACACACACAAGCACGCACTAACACTCAGCAGCGGTACTCAGGAAAGACTGTGTGGGCCCGCACACAGAGTGCTGCAACCATCGGCTCTCTGTCCAGATGAAGGAGTGTCCGATAAAGCCCAAACAGAAAAGCCAGATCCAGGAGTGCCAGCATGTTAGTTTTTCTCTTTTTTGATTTTCAGGGTGCAAAACATTTATTGATACATACCATAGAGCAACCTGATTATTGTCCTCTTAAGTTACATAATTCTGAAAAAAGGGGTGTTTTCCTGGCATATTTACATACATACATATCCTAACAATCTTAACCTATTTGAAGATGAGATACAGTGTATAGTTTGTTTTACATGCATGACTTCTCTTGCATCCTCCTGTCTAACATCACTCCATCTTCTGTACATTTGCTGTACAATGGAGGTACAACATGACTGAGCAGCTACCCTGCACCTCATAATGAAGGTGGACAACATGAGTGAGGCATCTTCTAGTGCAGATTGAGGTAGCCTCCTAACACGCACAAACACACACGCTCACACACAGAGTGATGCTACATGGGAAATGCATGACGAAGCTACCAAATACAGACACAGAATAGATACTGTCTGTACAGAAATGAGTTTAAACACTAACCCAGGAATGGAAGGAATGTTATCAAACAACATGAACCTCTACTAGGTTGGCTGTTTTCAGTGCTCATTAGGACAAGGTACAATCATAAAATGACATCCACTCCACTACTTCGCTCAGTGGATAACATTCCCCCTCTCTGATCTGCCACGCAATCAAAAAACTCACTACGATACAGATCATATGAAAAAGACACATTAAAAAGCATTAAAAGACAAAAAGGACACACACAACACTTATAAGTAATCACTCGTGCTTCTGGAAAATAAGAGAAGAACTTATTTCATCAAAATGTCTGTGTATACTTTAAAGTTATTTTGATTGATGGATTACAAGATGAAGAAAATGTATTTCTCCCTCCACGACTTGTTGCAGTTTGTTGAAACTGTGACAATGTGCGGCAATAGACCTTCAACTTTCTTAAGGTAAATAATTACATGACCTTCTATTTGCCACTGTTTTCAAAAATGAGCTTATTTAAAAGGCTGAAATGTTGGTGTGTGCCAGCACCTTTAAAAATGACAATCCATCATTAAATATAGATATTTAGATGAAAACATTTATATTTTTGACTGTCGATTCTCTGATCTAGTATTTGTCTTTCTTTTTATCTCACACCTATTAAAAATTTGCTTTGACATTAATTAAGATAGACATATCCATATCTATGGATAATCCCATTTGAGATGCTTGTACACAATGAATGCTACAGTTTATGTACCATACATATGCATGTTAGAATTATCTTTCGAATTTGCAGATACATTGCTTGCATTTGTAATGAAGCTGTCATTGATTTGAAGTCATTCTGATAATTTCTACCACATGGAATACGGAGTGTTCAGTACCAAATGTTGATTTAAATGTGCGACATATCATCTTCATTTCAGTGCAATCAAATGTATCTAACTACATCACTTTTCTCTTGATAATTAATAAGAAAGTATGTATATTTTATCCAAAATTAAATATTTGCATGTGTGAGCTACAGTTGAGTCACACATGTTCTGGTTTCAATATTTTTGAATTAGTCACAACATTAAATTTGATATTATGTAGCCAGTTTAAGAAAGAAAATAAGCAAATTAACTGCAGGTAACCTGAACACCAGTGACTCTATAGCAAAGAATGTCTGAAAGAAGTTGGCTCAAATGAAATAAGGGACCCGTATCTCTTCACTGATATGAAGTGTATTAATGAAGGGTGTTTAAAGCTGGCATAGGTCATGTGAAATTATTACTGTCTTATTCCCCTGTAGCTGCACCCCTACACTCACTCACACACAAACACATGCACGCACGCACACACGCACACACACGCACACACACATAAATATGCCACCTTGAGATGAGATAATCTACGGAGGAGTAGCAATGTTTCTCCACAGAGCCATTAGTCATGCAGGCAAAGGTTGGGTCCAGAGTCCCAGAGTCACTCTCTCACATCGGCTGGTCACTGCAGGTGTAAGTGTGGCCTGATTGTGCTCCATGGAAGGACTAGAGGAAAGAAAACCAATGCTGGGCAGGGAAAAAAATCACAGGCTCTTTAGTTTTGTCACTTTCTCCTCTTCGCTCCTTAAGTTTCTGCTTGAAAATGAGCATGTGTTCTTTTCATTTTTTTCACTGTATTTCTTGGTTTGGGAAGCGACTGCTGCCAAACAAGACATATGACACAAAGAGATGTGCAGATTTGGTACACACTCGTACACACACACACACACACATACGCACCCACACTTGTGATGGACTGCTCTACATGTACAGAGTGCTGGAAAAGTAAACAAGGAGGCAAGGTCTTTTCAGCAGCATGGGCCCTAGAGGCTGCAAGGCCAGATGTCCGTCTTACATATGAGGCCTGGGGGTCATTTGTCCTTGTGCTGTCACGGTAAATCAGACAAACCCTTCCCCCCCTCCTTGTGCTGTCACTGTAACGTCACCCACCATTCATACACCCAAGCCCCTGCCCCCATGAACGCACACATCACAGGCAGGGCTCCAGCCTTGGGTGGGGACACAGGTCACACCCTAGCGACTGCTGTTCTTTATGGCTTCCTTCGCAGCTACAATCAGAGGTGTCAGGCTGGATAGAGGCTTCGCCAGCTTGAGGAAAGAATGCTGCAGAAGACAGACAGGATAATAATGGAGATGTGGTATCAAAGAGAGATGTGTGCACATTTAGAATTATGAATAGTAGGCATTTAGCAATGATTTGGTGACATCTGCCAGACATGAACGTATGTGTGTCTGCATGTCCGCTATTGAGGATATAGTCTCGCTTTTACCTGAAGAAGCTCCTTGGCAGAGCCTCTGCGGTCCACATCCATCTCCAGACAGCGGTTAAGGAAGTCTCTGAACACAGATGACAGCCTCTCTGGGTTCTGCAGCTCTGGAGTCCCATTGGTAGCTATCAGGTACAGTGCCTGGCGAGATGGATGAGGTCAAACCATGAAACCATGAAATAAGGGCAACATAGGAAAAGAATTCTGAATATTTAATCTCCATGCATACTGTATGGCCACTAGGGAGCTAACATGAGTCCTGTGTTGTGGTTGCACTTTGTATCTTACCCTGAGTGGATTCTCATTCAGGTAGGGTGGTTCTCCCTCCACCATCTCTATTGCCATGATCCCCAGGGACCAGATATCCACTTTTGGGCCATAAGCCTTTCGAGTTACCACCTCTGGTGCCATCCAGTAGGGCGTTCCCACCATCGTGCTGCGCTTGTTCTGCTCTGGAGTGATCTGGGCACAGAAGCCAAAGTCGGCTGCAAAGGGAGACAGAGGAAGACAAGTGCAGTGGTGTGTCATAGTATTTCATTTAACACACCATTCTCTCTCAGAAATGGTGCCATTTTACTGTAACTCTACCACACTAAAGCCAAAGGCTAATTTACATGAACAAAAACACAAAGACTTACTGAGCTTGACGGATCCATCCATCCCCAAGAGGATGTTGTCACTTTTTATATCTCTATGGATCACCTGGTTGGAGTGTAGGAAGTCCAGGGCTTGAAGACACTAAAGATAGAGAAAACAAAGCTTAATAATATACTTAATTGATACCCACACATACTAAAGGGGAGCCTGTACTACACACACATTTGGATAGTCATTTTCTCCTGGTTGGGGAAGTATTCATATTTTTTTTTTTATGTTTGCATGTTCGCAGCTTAATGTAAGGTTCAGCTTGTCGTACCCATAGAAATAGTGGATGGTGTTGCTGATGTCCAAACTTCCTTTACCTCTCTGCAGACTGCAGCAATCTGCCCCTCGTCCATGCAGGTCTCAGTCACTACATCTGTCAGCGAGCCACCGGCCAAATACTCCATCACCACCCATAGCTCATCTCCAACCAAGTAACTAAAAAAGCGAGAATGAGAAATACAGTTTTAGTGTGACATGCATTTCATATTGAGGTTTTCAGTTCAGTCGTTGCTTTGACAAATTAATAATCTAGGCACGCTGGTTGACACGTATTGAGACAATAAGAACAAAACTTCTCAAGAAAGAGAGCATAGAGCAGCATCTTTAAATTTTAAGATGTACTGTGGATCTCATGATGCAGTGTCAATTACAACACACAGAAGGTGCTCAAGCATGTTACTGCCAGCTGTGAACAGCAGCTGAAAGACCAATGTTATGAAATCTGATCCAAGTGGAACAGATGCAAAAAGTCTTGTGTTGAGTTATTGTGTACTAAAATTCTTCTCAATGTTCTAAAACAGTAGGTGGCAGTCATGTACCAAATGATGAATGCTGACCACCATATAAAGGCAAAAGTAGAAAGAAGGAGGTGAACAGGAAGAAAAGGATCTGAACAGCTCAGAGGATCCTTCAATGTAATTTAGGTAAGAACATGTCTGACATTTTCTGAGTTCTAACCACAAAATCAGTTGCTATTGGCAAATTAATTTTAAATACATTGATAATGCTGCATGAGCTTATTAATGTCTAACCATCTTAGAAAAACAAAACATGCAAACAATTATTTTACATATGCCACTAATGCTATAATAACTGTGCTATATAGCTATTGATGTCTTGTTAGAGAACATTAATTGACAGCAACTTGTCAATCAATAGTCCTTCATCAAGCAGAAATGCCAAACATTTGCTGGTTCAAGCTACTCAAATGTGAGGATTTGCGGCTTTCCTCTCTATTATATAACATTGAATAGATTTAGGTTTTGGACTGCTGGTTGGATAAAATAAACCATTTGAAGACACCACTAGGAAAATATATTTACTTGGTGCGATATGTGACCCTGCATGCGAAAACTCACCTGTCCAGGTAGTTCACTATATTGGAGTTTTTGTTTTCCCTCATCACCAAGATCTCATTGATGATCAGCTCCTTCTTGGGCTGCTGCTGCAGGTTCATCTGCTTGATGGCCACCTGAGAAAACAGATGAGGAATCTGTAGCTCAGAACAAGAGAATGCCTGATGGCTTAGTAAGGAAAAATAAATAATATACAGTGTGGGAATGTTTTATACTCAACATCAGAACCTGACTTACCTCTTGGCCAGTTGCTATGTCAATGGCAGTGTACACAGTGCCGGACGCTCTGGTTAAACACAAGATCAGAGTCACATCAGTGATACACCATTTCTTTGTTTTAAATTATTTATTGACAAAAAACTAAATGGTGTTATAGTATTACTGTTTAGTCTAGACAGTGTACGGTGGCTTTGAAAATTGAGTAATTTATTGAAGAGATTCAAGAGACGTATAGCATATACTTCAATAAAGACCAATTCCAAGTTGCATACATCACATTTACTACTTAAAAGACACACAGACTGCTGGCCTATCATAAATTGAATAAACCTGAGGCTTGATGAGTTAAAGTAATATTTTGGTTCTTCACTAACAAACTGTCTGTGCGTATTTTACCAAAGAAATGCAACTGCTATTAAATGACCTTAGAAGTGATGAGCACACAAATCCAGGGAATTTATGGTTTCCAATAGCAGGCCAAAGCAATGGTATGCAGCCATTCCGTCCTTATTTGGAAGTGTATCTCATGATACTAAACACATTCAGCCGTGAACTTAGTTCTTCTGGTCTTTATTCTTTCTCTTGCTGCCAGCTACACCTGTGTTTAGTCAGAAGCTATGAATAATGATGCATAGTTCCTGGTACTAATAGGTTAAAGATAGTAGCAGAGAGTAAATAGACTGTTATCTAATGTTTAACCTAGGAGCTTCCTGATCAAATATGGAAAAAGTCAGAATGTCAGAACAGATAACAACTGCACAGTCTTTATCTGCGCATATGTGTGAAACACAGAAAGACATGTTGAGAGAGAGAGAGAGAGAGAGAAAAGAGATGGTAGAGCTAATCTGGCCCATAGCCATTTTAGCAAACAGTTCTCCTTTCCTCTTTACTTGCTTTCTCCCATTCCTTCAACCTAACCATCCCTCTGCCTCTGTCTCACTAAAGTTGTCACTACAGCTCCATCTCTCCTGGCAACACTGACTGCTTCTTAAATTGCTCTATTTTAATAACTGTTACGACTGGTTTATGGACGCGGATATACTCACCCTTGTCCTATTTTCTCGAAGCGAGTGTACTTCTTTTTTGGGATCCCCCACGCTCACAATACTCCCTGAGTCAGAGACAAAGCAGATATATAATAATGATTAAGCTTGTGTGGGTGCACACAGTCATGACGGCTTTTTAAAAAACACACTCATACACAGAAAACATTACTGCAAAACCTTGTCTGCCCTTCTATTTCAGACATTCCTTAGATTCATCTCTACATCACGGTGCATGCAGGTACAGGAGCGGTCTAGGGACGGCCATAATCATCAACAAAAAGTCTATCTTTGTCCAAATTTGATTACATTAGTGCTCCCTGTTCTTAGAATTAGTGCACGAGAAGTCCAAAGTAATATGCCACTGGAAACCAAATATCTTGTCTTCTAATCACCACAGAGTGAATTATCCAACTCTGAAGCCGTGTCCTCAGTGTTGTTTTTGGGAATGTGTGGATTTAAACTTAGGAGGACATTCTACAAATTTGGATGATTATTATATTTTAAAAGATTAGAAAAATCAAGAGATTCATGGATTTTTACAACCAAAATAGTTCTTGACACAATTCATAGAAAATATATCTGGACAACTGAACTAATCTAAAAAAAGAAATGATCATGTTTTATAAGCTGTTTTGTTGGCGAATAAAAAATGTCGTAGGCACATACTGAGTCTCTCCAGAATCTCCTCATCTGTCATTTTGGACTTCTTCCTCTGCCGGTCAGTGTGGCGATACATTGTGTTGGACGTGTTATCCGGCTGGACCTGCGACTCTGGTGGAGTCACCACTTCTTTCACAGGGGTGGGAGGCTTTGGCTCCATGACAGAGCGTGTGTAGATCTGTGAGGAGAAAAGAGTCAAAGAAATGCAGCGGGGAATTTGCATTTGCAGCAGAATGATGTCACCCATCGGGTCGTATAAACTCACAGATTTGGTATGCTCGGGCCGAGGTGCAATGACTGGGGGCAGCTCGTCGTCATCGTCTTCTTCTTCCTCTTCCTCCTCCTCTTCTTCTTCTTCCTCATCCTCCTCTTCTGACACAGGCGGAGCGATAGGGGGTTCTGACGATGATGTTTTGGCAGCCTAGAGGGTAGAGACGTAAGTGAGTCTGCATGCATGTGCCATGTAGCAGCATAGAATTAAAAAAAGTGTATCTTCCCCAAATTAAACAAATGTACACAGCACCACAGTAAACAGCTTGCAAACCCCAAACCAGCCAATTAACTTCTGGCCAGTTGAGTTTCAAAAGATACTTTGTCTAAAATACAAGCTGTAGTGATGGCAAATTCTTTTTTAAATTATAACAACCATATAACAGTCAGATCATATCAACATGTTATTCAAAAGCAACATAATACAACAACACCAAAATACAGTTAATCTGTTGTGATACATATGACATTTTGTGTAAAACACAACAAAAAGAATGGGGTTAAATTGTCGAGAGCAATTGTGTTAAAAGTGAATGGATAATTATTATAATCAAATTATTATTAAGTCCAGTAAGCGCCAAAGAGACAAGCATTAAAAGTGAGGTGCCATTCAGTGCAGTTTATCTTGAGGGGTCAGGTCAGGTGTGCCATGGGCCAACAATGAAAATGAATTTAAAAAAAATATATAATATTTAGTTGTGCTAAAAGAGAAAACATGCAGCCACATTGCAGTAATGAAATATATGTTGATGAACTGTAGACATCCTCTTGATATGGTAGATACCTTTTAACACGTCTGAATAATAAGCATCAGACATATTTATTATGCCTAATGCTCAACCTTTAATTCCCCCCATCCAACTCTGCTAGCCTTGGATCATCTTCCTCTTATGGAGTGGAAACATTTCGTCCATTTCCACTCTCGTCATGCATAAATGAAGCAGTGAAGCTTAGTTCTAGTGATTAAAAAAGAAAAGGTCTGTCTGAAGGAAAGTCTCAGTCCTCAGTTTAGACATACTGGGCCTCTGACCCGCTCCAAGGAGGGCTGGGCCAAGACTGCAGTGCAGAAATGAGTGTCTAGTTAACTGTAAGCATGTGTGTCTTTTTATTTTTTTTATTTTTACAGAGCCATGCGGTAATGTCTACAATGGTAATGAAAGCACATTATTGTCAGTTGTAAAGAATATGAGCTCACACATGCAGTTTGACAGTCATTATAACCCTCTGTGGCATGTGCCGCTGCCCTGCCATTTCAGAGACGGTTCATTTAAAATATACATATATATATATATATATATATATATATATATTTATATATATATTTATATAAGAGGTGCTCTTGTGGAAGATAATAAATACATCAGTAACATTACCACCTAATAGATCCAATCATACACCCCCATGATCAATACAGAGAGTGATGATGCATCTACAATCAAATATATGTATATGGGTTTTGCATTAGCTTGTAATCAAAATTAGGAGATCAAATTTAGCTTCAAAGCCAATGCACGGATACATCATGTGGAAAGTAATATGGAGGAGTTACCTTTTCAAATAATGCGCTGCAGGTTCTAAGGCTGACAGGAGGCCCAGATGACAGCAGTCGATTCTGAATGTGAAGGTTGAAAATGGATTTACTTAAAACAAACCCACACAATGTTTAAGAGTAAGTGGAGTTAAGGGGAGGGGGGGTGTTGTAGGCCAGGGGTATGCTTCTGAAGGGATGGACAATAGGTCCGTAAATTGTCCTCCTGACACCCAGCATGGGGAGAGGACATGATGGCGACAAGTAAAGCCACCTGAGGACTGTCCTAGAACAATATTTTCAGGTTTCTTGGATAAAATGTTATTTTAATCAGCTTTAATTTAAATGCTACTATAAGGACCGTAAGGACTTCTGTTCACGCTCCCAGTGGCGTGTTCTTATAGCTGATTTGAAATTTCCTGATAACATGTTTAAGATGCAATCCATTAGACACCTTATTTATTGTCATAAGCACCCCACATACTGACAGTGTTACAAAACCTTCCCACTATATATGTTTGTTCACTTATGAGCACACATTTTGCTAGAAACCTGAAATCAAGTTTCAGTTTCAAATATCTCCTTCCATTAGCTGGTAGGAAAGCTTTATTAGTGAAACAAATGCTATGGTATTCACTTAGATAATGTCTAAATCTTAGACATTATGGTAAAAATTTAAAAACATGTGCATTTTATTACTGCAGAATTGCTTTGGATAGTTGAGCATAATTGTTACTCAGTCAGGAAAAATGCTTTCACTGTTAATAAAATAACTGGCTCCATACTGCTCTGGGGAAGATGAAGTGGCTGCTCTCATAGATCCAAATAGATAAATGCTGTTTTCTATAATACTATTACACCTTTATGACCATCAGAATTATAATCATGTAATGAATAAACATTGTGTCATGTCCTTGCAATTCTTGTTGACTTCTGAACATCAACTAACTTCCAATTAACTGTCTATGTGGGGATTAAATAGTTGCATTTTGGAAGCTTCTTACTTTAAAGTCTGAGAATTACTGACAGACTGTTTTAGGACTAACAATGACAGAGCTATGGGGCTGTCACCTGGACTACATGAAACACTTCTCTTAAAATCCATCACAAGTAATTATTAATCCTAAAACAGCCTCCATGCACGTAGCCTCCATGCACCAACCATACTGGATCCTAGGGTTTCTGTAAGTTAAACGGTAACGTCAACAACCCACACGAGATGAAATGTCAAAGTAAGGTAAAGCTCACACACTCTGAGAAACAAAGTGTCATCTGTCAAGTTGACAGATGAGTCCTGTGGTCTGACACTCTAAATAAATACCCAGGACTTACTGGTTGGTAATAACTAATATAAAAAAGGAAATATATGGGTTAACTGATGGCTTAACATGGGAAACTGTAACACCAGGACAGAAAGAGCCAGACCAAGTTATTAATCATTTAAAAAGCAACAAAAGGGCACTACAATTGAGTCTGAAACCCTGCCAATGTATCTTAAGCTTCATCTCCATTTCTGTGTATTGTAAAAGCAAAGTGTTTGTTTCCTTCCAAAACTATTTCTTAGGTGAATCTATTGTTTGGTAGAGGTGGACAAAAAGGACAATATTTATTATGTTAGAGTGGACATTAGATACAGGAAATAAAGTCTTACTTCAAGATCCTAGAATCTAAAATGTAATAAAACTTGGTTTGACCAAAGCTTGAATTAGGATGCAACATAGTGTCCCTCCCGGCATTATCTGCAGTTAGAAATGTATGCTGAACATGACTGAAAAATGGCTGAAACTGGATCAAATGCAAGCTCAAAGAAGTTAAATAAAACCCAATGATATTACAACATGACTAGCAGATAGTAGTCTTCTTTCCATCTGATTTAAAAAGGTTTTATTTGGTCTTAAATCCTTAATGACAAGACAAGAAAACTGCAGAGTAGACATGGATTGTAGCAGGCGATAGGAAGAGAAAGCAAGTTGCTTAAAGAAAAACAACACACCAGCTCTCTAATATTTACCTGCATTGCAGGTTAGTAGAAGTTGGTGTTTAGAACAGGTAGCCCATGATGGGATACTTAGAGTTTGCTTCTACAAACCAAATATTGGCACCCTCTCTTGTAGTTCTGCTTGCCTGAGACAGTGCACACCAAACCTAGTCTGTGTCACCATAGTCAATAGCTGAGTCACCTCAGCAGGCCGAGGACCACTGTGACAGTCTGAGGCTGACATGCTCTCAAATACCCTCACTGGGCTCGCACAACCTTTTAGACTCACTTCCACACCCGCTTGCCCTTTATTGGCAAAGAGCGCTTTCAAGCAATAGCCCTGCATTAAGTGAACCCATTGTAATTTGCCTGAGGCAGCGAATCCCACTGAACAGACTTGGACTTCACGTCTTCACCCGGCTGAGCATGTTCAGGCCAAGGCTTTCAAAGCATAGATTACTCTGGTCAAAGCCAGCAATGAGGTCAACACAGCGGGAGTCCTTCTAGATGCAGTTGAGCCTCCAGTGGGGCTTGTCTATGGGTATTTAAAAATCTGGTTGAGTAGAAAAATAAACAATGAGCAGCAGAGGCTCTTTACAGCAGTCACCGTTTCCGTGCAGGAGCTGCAGACTGGCATGTACGCAAAATTCAGGGAATTATGCCACATAGTGAGGACAGTAAGCGCACACTTTTTGCCCATTAGAGGAAGAAGTCTGTGCAAATACATGCTGGAGAGTAACACAGTCTATCCCAGAAATTCCAGACAGTTAGTGATATAAAGTGAGGAAAATTTACTGTGGTGTAGTTGGAGAGGCATAATTGCTCATGAAGTTCAAGTGGATGAAATAAAGCCACATAATGTTGCAACTTACCTGTTTAATTATTACACTGTTATATATAAATCACAAAGAAATATATCTTTGAGTTGAGAGATTTTCCAATGAAATATGGCAGAGATGACTAAGAACCAGACATTGGGTGGACTATTACTATAATAAACACAGTCGAGGGAGGTCAAGATATGAGGTGTGCAGCAATACAATTCCCAATACTAAATACTAAAAGGGGAGTGTTTAATTAGCAACATCATGATTTATTTACTAATCTGAAAGTGTCATATGTATTTAATATCATCAAATGTATTATTTAGGCGTATAACTAACACTAATCAAAGTAAGCTTCGATATAAAAGAACTCACCAGAGTGTTTGCTGCTATGTACCCATGTGCCGACTTGTCTGAAACAGAAAAGAACATTATAATCTTTAGACATAAGAATAAATCTAAAATGTTTTTTGTCATATTGGTGGTTATTTTATTTTGTCACTGTTTTGGTGTTGTTTACCTCCCGAGGTAAAGCTCATGTATTTCTGGTTGTTGACGGTCTCTTTGGAGTCGTAGAACTTTAAGACATCTAACACAGCCTGCGGGTTCTTTTTCTGCTCCAGCTTGGTGATGTTCGAGGTCTGTAGGAGACGTGCCCATTGCTCTGGGATACCCTGCACAAATAGACATAGGTCAAATGTGAAAAATTGCATCATTTTAGCTACACTATTCAAGTTTTGTTGCGAGGAAAGAGTGTTGGTTGTTAATAGTTCTTCAATCACAGCCAGAAACCGTTGAAGATGTAGTGTTTCTGTTGTGCCAAACAGGCTTTTAGGAGCTAAACTGAGGAACACTGGACACTAAGTGGTCACTAAAGCTGTCAATCAACCCAACATATCCCCAAACTCTTTAACACGTACAGTACTTAACCTCACTAGAGCCAACTTTGCAGTTCAAACCCTGCTTCCAGTCTTTGTGCTAAGCATAGCTAACTGGCTGTAGCTTCATATTTAACTGGCATAATGAGAGTAATATCTAGCTTCTCTTCTAACTTTTAGCAAGATAGTAGTAGAAAACATCCACTACAACTACTCTTGTAAGGCATTTTTACATTTTAGCCAATGTTTGAATGTTTCAATGCCCACTGGTGGACATTAGGCATTTTACAGTTGGTTGAATGTAGTTCAACAATAGGTTTCATTCATGCGATCTTTGTAAACTTGTTGATATTTTTAAACTTGAAGCAACTGTTGAAAAAAATAGTCTACTGTTCTGTGGAAGCAGAAAAAAAAATGATACTTGGATGGGGAACAAAGAGGAAATCAACAGTAATATACTGTATCCTGCCAGGAAACCATAAAGAAATCAAAGTGGTTTGGATTAAAACTGTGGGGCTCTGTGTGTCATGAGCACAACACTTATCAAATGGACAAGGAAGTATTTGTTACGGAAAAAGACCAAAAGATATGCAGTATTTCTAAGTGAAAAAGTGGTTTTACAGGGAAATGATGATAAGTCTGGTATTGCTCATCCATGATTTCATTTGAAAATAATTCCTTTCACGTCTAAACCAAGATGACTAAACACAATTTACAGATTAGGCCTGGTATGGTGAAACCATTTCATGTTTGTCCATGTTACAGTGTAATGGTTCCATTATACAGTATAAAAGAACATCGTTTATGTGTTTTCATTCTTCATAGCATGTCATTGCTTTTCCCATAACAGAGGATTACCTCAATGATAACAGATTATCAAATATATGGTGTAGAAAACAATATAATACACACTTATATAATGCAATATGATACCATTCATTACAATAACTTCCCCTACAACAGCTTTTCCTTCCAGTAAATAAGAAAAACAAAATCCAAGGTGTAACATACATAATACATGTCAGTAAAGCTGAATAAACTCACTAGATTGTGTTAAACAGATGAGTCTAGTGTCTAAGTATAATAGTCTAAACATATTATATCTACTTAGAGTACCCTAATTGTTGTAGTTTGGTATAAAGTACAACAATAAGAACAAACACTGCCAGGTCTTCTCTATGAATAACTCTGTTCAGTGTAAAGAACATTAAACAGATAACAGTAAAAGGAAATACTGCAGCATGGTATAATATATCTAGCCTTTGTGTAAGAAAAAAACATCTACTGCCAACGGAAACTGCAACCAGAATGTAATTTACCAAGAAACACTAAAGGATTCCAGTGCAGTTTTCACCTGATAGGGGAGATAGAGTGATTGTCATTCAAGTCACTTTTATTTGCAACTTTATGTGGAGGATACTATATCTAACTATTTGACTACATCGCCTGAGGGAATTATGATTTTAGAAATGTGTGCCTGGGACTCTGCTTTCAGATAGGAGCAGGATCAGTCCCTGTTAATATGCCTGATTGTCAGGTGAAAGAGATACTCACTGTGAATTCTCCTGTTACCGCATCAAAGCCAACATGAATGGTGTGTTCAAAGTCTGAGGGTAGGGATATCTCAGGACGTTCCTTCTCCTTCTTCTTGTTTGCTGCAGGAGACAAACAAAAGTGATTAAAAGTGGAGTATTTTTATCCAGAGTTAAACTAGTAAATGAGTTGAATCAATGTGGGGCAGAACGTGAGGGTGACGTGTGGGGGAGGATACTTACTCTTGTCTCCCCCGGGGAAGATGGAGCGCAGACGGACCTTCTTGTTTTTCTCTTCAGGAGCCATTGGAAGCGGTTTAGAGGCGTGATTCAGTGATGAAGAGTCTCGGGAACTACTGTTCATTCTCAAGGGGGGGGCTGGTGGTTTCTCTTCAATATCAACACTATCAGACATCTTTAGTAGCACTCACAATGTCCTATGAGAGTTGGAAAAAGAGAGAGGAGTTTGGTGTTAAAGAATCTGGGTATTCAGTTGGGACTCATGAAGGGTACAACATCTCTAGTACTTAGCCATAGTAAGTGCAAAAAAAATACAATTACATCAAGGGACTGAAATTTTGTGTCAATATCAAGGATGGCAAAGGCATGAGATGCATACTCTATAAAAACGGCAGAAAATAGTATACAATAGGCCATAGGAATCACAGCCAGATGTTTTAAGATCACTTATTTTTTTCCAAAACCCAAAGATATTTGAGTTTTTGTTGATTTTCAATTCATTCTTTCAGCAGTCACAAAATTTAGCTTGAGATTATAAAAGTCTTCGATTTCTCATAAAAGTCTTTACATTAATTAGTTTTGTACACAGTGTGGGCTCCAGCTAGGAAAGTGAAATACAGGAGTCGCAGAGGCCGAGGTGAATTTCTTGTCTCTGTGGCTGGTTTCTGAACAGCAGAACCGAGGAAATATGAATGTGACAAAGTCATATCAAGACTTGAGTTCGCTGAATTCAGACAGATGTAACACTTACAGAAGCCTCCTAGTTACACTTTCAAAGTATTGTATTTTTAGAGCCTTGGCCTATTTTAGCAATGTAACATGAGGAATTCTGTTACAGCGACACTGGCTGCAAGTCTAAAAAGATTCTTTGCTAACACATCTGAGTCTGATGACCAGCATGTCTGTTCAGCTGTGAAAACAGTAACCAGGAGTTGATTCTGAGAGAAACTGGCATGAGTAAACATTCCCATCACTCATCCTCTCATCTTCCATCTACCCATCCCACTACCATCTTAAACTCCTTCCCTGTCTCACCCTGAGGCCAAGCCCATCATGTGATGTGCAGCACAACCGTCCCAGAAAGCGGGCCATCCAGGCCGCCCCCTTAGTGGAGACCTAGATTAGCAAACAAAGACCACTCCTTGGCTCTTACACAGTGCTCACTGCCTCTGACAAATCACACATGTGCCATCACAGTGGCCTTTACAATTTTATGTAATCTTTCTTCATCGTCCTGCACAAGGCAACATCTGGTTGGGTACAACCTATTTTTGGTTAACTTCCTAAAAGAGCTTGTGTTGAATAAAGGAATTAGATTAGTGAGAAAGAAATAATATACTGTATGTTGATTATGACAAGCCATGATTTAATCAGATATGTCAACAGTAACAGCATACTCTTCTTGTGAAACATTTTCCACTAATGTTTCCTGTTTGGACAGGACAACCAGAACCAATAGAATCTTACAGATTGTATTTACTGTCTTTGTGTTTACCTCTGCTGTGACTCTTTCAAAGCAACACAATTATTAACAGATGGGTATATCAATTGTATCTCCATTAGAGCGGAACAGTCTCTCATCTGATATCATCAACCATTAATGTGTGTTTAGACTTATTCTAATGTTTTATTCATATAGACTAGACTACAAACTATCTGACAATACAAGTTATCTGAAAAAAAGTATTTAGGATCCAACCCTGATCTGCCATAAAAGTAGGGGTGTGCAAAAAAATCGATTCCCATTCATGAATCGGTTCCAGCTCTACCAATTCAAAAATCGATTAATAGAATTCCAAAAAAAGCATTGTTTTGTAATGGCGTGTATACTATCACATGGGGAAAGTAATTACATGTACATACTGTAAATAGTTTTTTTTAACTGAGAATCGTTTCTGAATCGAAAATCGCTTTTGAATCGAATCGTGACACTTTCTGAATTGTGCACCCCTACAAAAACACTAACACAATGTTGTTGTTCCCTAATAAACTGTGAACAAAGTGTTTTGTTCCCCTCTGCTGGTGGTGTGGTGAGAATAACAATTGTGTTTCACTTGGCAAGAGAATGTAACACAGAAACCGCATTGTGATCATTTCATTTGGACAAAGTGTTCTATCACCACTGCAGGAAATGATTTTATACAAAGCGAACTCATACTTTTCTGGCCTTTAGTCTCAGAGCTTGCTGTGGATGAATTGTCATGCAACTCACGGTGGGACACGTGTTATACACGTAGACGTGGCATCCACAGTAAAGTGGGGAACATGACAAAAACAAAAACACTACAGCTCTTTTAAGATGATTTTCATGGCGTATTTCCAGATATACTGGTGGTGGTGGTGGTGGTTGACTGTTGGCAGTTTCTACCATGTTGGCTGAGTTCCAGGTGAAAGTCCAGACAACAGCAGCAAACAGGTTCTCTTAGGATGAAGGTTGGGTGTGTCACTAACAACAAAACCCAGTGAAACTTTGCGGTTTACAAAGTTATGTCACTATATCGACATAGAGCAACAGGGAGCTGCTGACAACATGGTTCTAAAAAAAAAAAAAGCTGTAGGAAATGGAAAATAAAGAAGACATAGTGGTATGTCAAGGAAACCGTATGTGCCACATGACAAAGAAGCCTGAATTTAAAGTTACTACTACAGTACAGACATACTACAGTGTGTCACACAGCTTTTATATAGTCATGCACAGAAGTGGATTCCCTAACATGACACAAGTAAGACCTGACAACAGCAACTGGGATCTAATCAATCAGGTCATTATCTGGTCTGCAAATACAGAGGAAAAGAATCAATGGCTGTGACATCCAATCATGACAATGTGAGTGTAGGTTTTAAACCATTTAAACATCAAATGCATATTTTCTTGAGATTTTGGGTGAAGTCTTGGCTTCTCTCCCTGGGAGGATGCTACACAGACTACCCTTACATAAAGCAGTGAGGGTAAAGCGCATGCTCATTAATATGATAATTTCATACAACACCTGCCATTGGAGAGCAGTGTGAATGAATTATGTACTCTTCAGTATCTGACTGCGGTCATTTCTATATGAGGCAGCAGTAATAATCAGTGCCAGCTAAAGAAAACAGCAGGAAACCACAAGAAACCGAATAAATTTAAATGTTACAAACTGCTTGTCACTGCTGTGTGGTTATTTGGCTAATCTCCTGCAGCAGCAGCTCTGCTCAGCAGTCAGACGGCTAAGGATGGCAGATTCATGGAGGCCCAGACATTACTTGATTCTTCTCTCACATAAAACACTGACTTATTTACTATGCAGACTGACAGGCAGTCAGTCAGTCAGTCAGTCAGTCAGTGAGTGCACTGTCCCTGAAACAAGCAGCTCCTATTTCTGAAACACACATAAGCTAGTCTCTCAACTCTACGTCTGAGGCTGAACGCTGTCAGCAGACAACGGGGAAAAAAGATCATTAAGAGACCAATTTCTGTCAGCTGTAACACTGATCCATCATAAGAAATTACAACCCCAAAGCTCACTCTGCTTAGTTTGCTTTGGTAGCGACAATATTCAGTATGAATGCATGTGTCTAAAAAAAAAAAAAACACAGAACCACCGCAGACACACCTAAACTCAGATATTACTGAGGATGTTTTCACATTTCTCTTCCATAAAATATGAATCTATCTATAAAGAGCAGGCTTTTCTCTGCTATTTCAAACATTAATGCAGAATTTGAATGGTTAACACAGGAAGAGGCTCTAATCTTGAGCCCATGGCAGCCCACTAATGGCCCGCAGTGGGGGAGGGCTCCATAAGCCCGGCTCTTCGTGCCCCTGATTAGGACACACTCTCTGTATGACTTGGCTTTAGCTCTGTCTGTGCTTCTTTGAAGGATGCTGATTACTTGGATGGGATGAACAGCTAGAGGACATCCAAAGAATAAGGAGGAAGGGGAGATGCTCCAGAGCTGAAGTTTACCATTGTTATCTCCTTTATCTTGGTGCTGTTCATACAGCACTTTTACTGGCCTCTGGAGAGTGTTTTATGTACAAAGAGTCAGAAAAGTTGGCCCATTCTACTATTAGCAAGAGCAAAAAAAAAAAAAAAACAAGGCCACTTCACTTGACAACCTTCATATAATACAGACGCTTCCACCAGACATTAAAGCACTGGAGGCCGACAACACACAGATGTCATCATGCTGCAGTGACACTCCTCTCTCACATGGTTGGTAAGAATAAAACACACAGAGTAAAAATGCAGCTGCAATCCCCCTTTAATTTCAAATGAAGGTTGGGGAAGGAGGCGTTTGGTGTTATCGTACAATTTTGCTAAAGAGGACGCCCTTTGAAAATGACTCAAGTAAAATTTATGATCACAGAATGAAAACCTCATGTGGTCAAACATGCAACAACATCTCAATGAAATCATCTTATGTAGTTTTAGTTTCATTTATTTATTTTAAGTTTATAGAAAAACTGAACATAGGGAATAGGATAATGGAAAAGATTTTTTTACTTACTGAGTAATGACAACTGATTATTATTATTTTATTAAATGCATATTATCCTGAAGATTCATTGCTTCTATATTCAGCGTAGTCTCACAGAATTCTGTGAAATTATCACAAAACACTGCATTACGTGATGGTGTCATGGAATGTGTGAAAAGTCCATTTGGGCACCACGGAAAACAATGCCAATTTAAAGTCAATGAGAAGATGACGTAGCATTGAGAGCGACTACGGTAGCAAGTAGTATGAAAGGCCAAAAATCCGCATAGGAAGGTAGGTTGGGGTGGTCAAACAACACAGGACTTCCACCCAGGAGACCGGGGATCGTGTCCCGTGTGTCACGTTTCCTAAACCCAACTGTCCCGTTCTTCTTTTCCTAAACTCAACCGTCCCGTTGTTGTCCAGCGTGTCAAACCTAAGCCCACCCACAACATTTTCCTTAACTTAAGGGGCCGTGCTCATTTCATGGAATTCTTCAGTGGGCCCATCACAGAATTTTCAGCAATTCCGTGAAACTGCCACAGATTTTGAGTTAAGGGGCCGTGTTCATTTCCCGGAATTCTGTGAGATCATGTTCTTACATTTGAGTCCAGTCTCCCTGGGACTTATGTTCACATGGGTGTGTACCAGAGTTTGTGTAACAGACCTGGAATTTATCAACGTAATCCAGGCTTTTGCAGAATCGCCACATTTTAACATTGATGTCTGGGGACAGGGTTTGTGCTTTAAGTCTTAAAAGGAGTAGTTTGATATTTGGGGGAATATGCTTATTTGGTGTCTTGAGAGAGTTAGATGAGAACATTGATAGCACTCTTTACTATCAGTATGGGAATTATTAGCTTAGTTTAGCACAAGGACTGGAAACGGGGAAAACAGATAGCCTGGCTCTGTCTAAATTTGCCTACCAGCACCTCTAAAGCTCACTGATTAGCATGTCATATCTTGTTTGTTTAATCTGCAACTTCTTTGCACGTATAAAGTCAGACTCAGTAGTAATAGTGACTAAAAAGAGCTGAAATTTGACATTCTTAAGCCAACACACAACATACACCGGGTCTGGAATTGACAAAACATCAAAATACAGCTGCAGACTGCTGCATCCAATTATTGTCTGTGACTTGGTAACTGTGATATAAAAATGTTTGACATATCAGCTTTTGTCTGCTTAGGCTCCACCTCTCTGGTTTGGTCCCCCTCCTGCAAAACTCTACTTTACATACAGCTGCCAACGTTTGGTTCATGAAAAGGACAAGTCACAACAATCTCATCGGTTGCGTACAACAGGTGGCAGGTGAGACAGGGGCGTGAGAATTTTCCTCAACTCGACAACCAAGCATAAATCTTGTTGAGTTCACTTTAAGTACACAAGTTCCTGTCTCATATTTAATGGAGACGTTTAAATGTGGAAAGAACAATTCTGAGAGGTAGCAAACATCTATTTACAGAGTAACAAAAATACAAACTCACTAACATATAAATGATGCTTGAGCAAGAGCTTAATAAAAGCTCCATTACATATTCAAACTTATTGATTCAGTTGTCACCTTTCATGAAGTGTGAAATTGTATTTTTCACTGCTTGTCAATTCCACAACAGCAGTAGAACATGTCTTGCATTACTGAAAAAAAAAGTCAAAATCTAACTTTTTCTTCCAACTTCTATTTTTAGCTGATACACATGCCTTGAAAGAAAGCCATGGCAATGTTGAAGATGCACATCTTTTAACTGTGTTAGTATAAAAGGCTTATATCCATTCATAATATGTTAGCATGATTACACAATATCAAAAGCAAACCTAATGGGTGCAATAGTTCCACTATTGTCTGTTCACACTCACACCTTACATCCCTCAGAGATATATATATATATATATATATATATATATATATATATATATATATATATTATCCTATAAAGATTAGTTTTACTAAGATAGAACCTGACAACAAACACTGCATAAACATAATCAGTAACCCGTAGCCAGATGTCTATGTCTGTTCTTGTTTTACTTCATTGTGGCATTTTATTAATGTCTAGAAAACTTTAGATAACCAACTGTTATTATAGTTTATGCACATAATGGTGACCTTTTGACCTTATATATTACTATTTTGTTTGCATGCAAATATCACACAAATTGCAGAGCACAACTGGAACTGAAATTGAACTAAAACTGGGTCAAACAGCAGTTTTTCAAACAACTTGTTTTTTTCTATAGTGGATATGAAGATGAAAGATAAATTGAAGTCATAAACTTCATAGAACTAAATCTACCATGTATCTCAGGTTGAGCAGTTTGAGCAGTATTTTCTGATCCTTGTTTAATCTTAATTAAATTACTACAACACACCTTTTGTCTGGGTGTTAAAATCCTACATCGATCTTGTCCATTTCTAATTAGCAACACTAATGAGATAAAAAAATATAATAATCTCACACAAATTATCCTCAAAAACTCTAAATATTCAGTGATCTTACCACATAATATCAGACTTGTATTCATCCCAGTCTACAATCCACCATGCCTCTCATCTTTAACGGGCATCTTTCTTTACCTAGCTCTGTCATTTAATATTGAGTTGGGGTTAACTTGCCACAGAGTAACCCTTCCTATCCACACATGCATATACTATATGCATACATGCACACATGCATGCAGGCACGCACCTTAAACCTGTCATTCTAGTTTCCAACTGATCTCAAAGTTGTTTAAGTCTGCGTTTTCTGATGTAAGTTAATTAGCTGTGTGCACACACTTCTTTTTCGATAAATGACATAAAAATTTAAAGCATTAAATAAACTACCAAAAATCCAAGCAGAAAAACTGCTGTGCACTGTAATTTGACAGTTTGAGAGGCTTTCTCTGGATAAGTTATCGGTAGGATAAAAGTCAACAGTTTATTCAGTTAAGTGGGAAAGATCTATTAAAATAGACTACCAGGAGTAGCTCATTCTCATCAAAACTATTAAAAACTTGATAAAATTAGCTACCTTATTTACACTACTGGTTGTTTGTTTTGAGAGATTATTCCTTCCTGACAGAAAGGTCTTATTTTATTCAAAGCACATTTTTAGAACCGTTAGTTCATTCTAATAGCCATTTCCCGCCTGACAAAGCCTATTTAACAAACCGATAGCTTTTCTATTCTCCCTGACAGAAGGAAGGGTACCTCACAGGTAAACAGAATGCCTTATTTTGAATCACATTTGAGTCTATAAATATTAAGTATTTTTGCATTAATGTTCTACTCTAAGCCATGTATTCAAGATTTCAGAAAATGGAATTATGAAATTGGAATGCATTCAAGTCCAATAAAGACACAAGATGGATGCAGAAGTTTGTGGTTGTAGTTTGGTCCAGTGGTTTATGTCAGAAGCAACTCAATACCTTTTTACGGCAATTTGCCTTTATTTGAAAGTTGGTTGTGGAGACTTACTGTACATCAAACAGAATTAAAAAGAAGAAATTGTATAGTTGTAAATCATGCATCTTGGACATCTATGCCTCAGGTATGACCAAAATCTTGAATATTTCATACAATGACATCCCAAGTAACCCTCATAGTTATGCACTATGCTGGTGGCTACAACCCAACGACCCATACTAGTTTCCGAGATGATAAGCAACACACCAGCATTCTCCCTGTCCTTCACACTGACACATTCTCAGCCAACCCTCAACATAAGCATCTTAGAGTGTCAAATATTATACTGTAAAATCTGAATTTCATATCTTACCTTGAACTTGAAAAAACATTTGCATAGAAACATGTCAGCAATCAAGACAGGCCTACTAGGTTTGGTTAGACTGGGTAAACCGCCCACTCTGCCGGCGATCTATCTGGTGCGCTATTGGCGGGTTTAACACGATGACGATAGAGAAGCAACCAAGCAGCTTCTTGTTTCCATTCAACATAGCGTTGGCCACCAAACGCCAGCCAAGCGCAGCAGCCCATTGATGCTGCTGTTGCTTCTACGTCACCCGGATCGTTGGTCTGATTGGTTGAAGGACTATCTAATTGGGTACAGAGTGATTTGAACTATGCTCGGTGGTCACGCCTCCTGTGCAGAGAAAATACAGAGCAGACTCCCCCTGACCAATGCTCAATATCAAATCTATTGAGCTTGGCTTGGTCTGGTGACAGCCAGACTAAGGTTAGGTGTCATATTATCATAAAATAAGCAAACAACTCCCTGGCTACTTTGCTCTTTTATTGTAACCCGTTACTGTTTGGCTTTTTACTCCAAGAAGTGATGATTTTAGTTACATTAACTCTGTGTCTGACAAAGATGCGAGCACCAAGCACAGATAAGGCATCATGTATTGTCCGCTTTAGGTACCAAAGTGTGTGTTTTTTGCATTAGTGTGGCATGGGTGGGCATGTTTGAGTGCCAGCTGGAGGCAGAGAGGGGAGTGGATTTCCTCCTGCAATGCAAGCAGGTGCACCTGCTCTGAGTCAAGTTGAAAGGGTTAAAACGCTGAATGGGAAGAGAAAGTCAATCTCTTTCCAGCAATGTATAAATTGTATGTATGCAAGGTCAGTTGATGTATTCAACAACTCCAATGTGTCTCTATATCTCGACAGTCTATATCTCGACAGTATCATGTTCTACTACTATAATGCACAAAACACAGTCTTGCTGTTGTGTGAGTATTACAACTAAACTTGCATTTAATTTTAATAACGCCTCCCCTGCCAAACACATATAGCTGCATTATGATTTTGCATAGCAAACACTGCCACAGGACTAATACTTAAGTCAACAAATGAATCAACTGAGAGGTTGTATTCTGACACACACAGTAGTTTCACTTCCATGCAGCTGAATTTCTTGTTGTTTATTTTGAAGGCAAAGAAACAGTGACAGCACTGTTCTAAGTGATCTTCAGCTCAAAGGTGTTATTTGCGTGTGACAGATGAGTTATTATCTTCTACCTGGAGTAACAAATCTTTGATCATGTTTGTCATGACCACAGCTTTCCTAGAACCAAACTGTGCCTGTTTTTTTTATTTTTATACGGTTTATTGTTTCCCGGGGGAAAAATTGCAATTCACACTAGGCCTAAAATACACCTGGCCAAAAAAGGAAATAAAACACACACACACAACCTATTCATGCACAAATGGAGAGCTGTCAGAGTGAGTGGGTTGCCAGTGCCAGACCAGCACACTGAGCGGACGAGGGGGTACGGTGCCTTGCTCAAGAGCACCAGGTAGTGCCCAGGAGGTGAACAGGCATCTCTCCAGCTACCAATCCAGAGTCTGCATCTTGGTCCGTACTGGGACTTGAACCAGCGACTCTAAGGGTCCCAACCCAACTCCCTACGGGCTGAGCCACCCCTGTTTTATTCAGTAAATCAACTTAATTATGTGAACATAATTGTTAAATGTTGTTGACAAATCTTGATCAAACACGAGGTTTGCGGCATATAAACTCAAGTTGAAATTAAAGTTGTATTAAGCGTTTTGCATACAGTATTAAAGCTATTATAGCTGAAACATTTGTGAAAGTCCCTCGTCAGGAGATACAAATACAAATATACAAAACAGAATGAGGGCCAAAACAATTAATCTTATAGAAATAACAGAGAACCAGTTACCGTTTGAAAAAGGTTTGAGGTATTTCTTTTTTCACTCTTCCCCTCCAACATATTACATTCTGTGGTCTGTTTACATTAAAACAAATTCAAGTTCAGATGCCCCTGTGCAACTCTCTGTGAACTCTTGACCTTGCAGCACAACTTGTTAATCTCTTAAACACCCTGAACCTGTTTCCTCCTCTGCAACATTTCATCCTTTTCTTCTCCACAGTCTATCCATCTGCAATGTCTTCACCCATTGCATCAACTTACTGTAAAGGCTTTAACCCCTCTAACTTTCTTTTTATCTGACTACTTTGACGCCATATTTTCCATTAGTGTTTGATACATCAGAAACAGTGTAAGTCACAGAACTATCATGGTCACAAATTGCACTCACACACACACACACACACACACACACACACACACACACCTATTCTAAGTAGCAACAGACATCAAGTAGGGAGATTATGGAGGGAGCTGTGTCAATGTGTCAGTGTGTGAGCGTTTCTTCTGTGTGTGTGTGTGTGTGTGTGTCTCTCTCCTGTCTCTCTCCATCCATCTCTCTCACTTATTTCCCCCTCCCCTTTCTGAGACAAAATGGCCAGATGGCTTCCAATCCTACATGCTAATCCACAACACACAGACTGTAGCTCTGACACACCTACCACAAGACTACTGCCCTGCTTAGACAGCTATGCCCTTAAGCACACCCAAACAGCCCACATGAGGCCACTACACATTTATAAACTGTCAACAAGACTCCCAGCCAATAACTTCCCTGAACAATAGCAGCATAACTCATCCAGACAAAGTCCTCAGCAGATGGAGGCCTACTTGTATGTGGTGTGTGTCCTGCTATCATATTTCAGGCAGCCCAGTTAGCAGGCTACAGGCCAAGATGAGGTTCTGTGTCTACTGCTTTTGTTAGCTGAGGTGAGGTAAGACAAGCTGTGTGTGTTAGGTTACGCTGGCCAGTGGAAAACAAGGGGAAGCCCAGAACTGCTGCACACTAATAGCCATGGAGACATACAGGCAGATATACTAAAAAAAGAAATGGTTCACATTGCTTCAAAAAAAGTTCTGATTGTATGTGTTGTTTATATGATTATGTTAAATAAATGTTAAGTCAATTTATTCATAGACTGCATGTGGTGGCAGATTAGATATTAACCCCTACATTTTGGTCTTCTGGGTCTGGGCAGATGATCATATTAAAAACATTAATAAAACAAATGGAAATGAAACATCTTCTAGTACATTTATCCAACCGGCCAAGCGATAAGGAGGTCCTGGTGTGCATAGTATTGCAAAACATACCGTCTGACAAATCAAGCTAGAATAAAATGATCCACTATTCAAGCAAAATTTCATGTTTATTTTGGTAAGCAGAAAAAAGGCATACAATCATTTATTACATTGCATACAAACATACTGTAAATAACAATCTAAATGTGGAGTTCTTAAATCTCTTTTGTGATGATTATGTTCAATCATGTGTCACTGTCTTTAACCTTACAAGGCAATTCTAGCTAATGGTTGGTGTTCACAGAAAGTATATGATTAAAACAAATACTGTTTTTGGGTTATGCAAGTTGATCACAAGAGTCAGTTGTTAAGACATTGCATAAAAAGGCAAGCCACAATAAGCTTGGATTTTGCCTACACAATTAATGTTTACACTGTAAACAGTATGCTACTTAGGTGCAGCTTTGCTTTTATTTTTATTAATACAGAGCGCACATGCACAGAATATCAGACCTGACACGTTACCACCTTTTGCTAAAAATATTTTCATGAGATGCCTATAACAAAGAGACAAAGGCCTATGTGAATACTTTCAACTGATGCTAAGCAGCTTTACCCAAACCCATGTAGACATTGAAAATACAGAGCTGTTAACTGTCCATTTCCCTTTAACAGACCTGTGCAGATAAAGGTTTGATGAATATATAATGTTTGTGGCAAGTGAAGCACATCGTCTAAGACCCAGAGCGGCGGCCAATTATCCAGCAATGGTTTCACAGATCAGTTGAACAGCAGGATGTATAAATACCAAACATGTTAATGGTATATCACAGCATCTCTGTCTGATTGTCTTGTGACACTGCATTAGATTACAACTGTAGGGCCGGTGTCTTCTGCCAAGCGAAGTTCTGTCTAATGTAATGAGCTGTACCGACTCAAACTATTTTCTGCACCAACAACATTATTTTCACATAGAAACAACAGTTTAGATCATCAAATGATGTTGTTGAGCTGAACTGAAGGACAAAGGTGGGGCCACGCTGGTGTTGATGGTGGCTATAGGGACACTTAATATTTCTGAAAAGACAGCAGTGGACACAATACAAACCCTTGGGTGAACACAGTGAAAGGAGTGCAGTCATGGTGTCATATATATTAGTGATGAATGGAAGGGTATGTTTCACATCTACTGTATATCAGTATAACAGGCCAATGTTCAAAGGGAGTAGCACCTTCAGCATCCCATCCCCCAATTCCCCTCTACAATCATCTCACCCTCCCTCGATCACTGACATCCCTAACATCCCTCTTTCACACCACATCCAGACAACAGGTCTCCCATCAGGCCCTGCTTCTCACAAACTGGAGGATGACTTTGCTCCCTTAGAGATGAATCTCCCTCTGCATAAGCTCTGAGACCCTAATCTACATCAGCAGAGGTGATGAGGAGACATTCACGACGGTAGCCAATCTTTCCATTTTCTTCCATCACCGATGGCTGTGGAAGAATCCGAGGCAAAATAGCTCAGCTTTTACAGGACCGGCCCCTACCCCCACTCCGCTCCCCAATGAAGTCAGGTGACCAGATGTTGTATATCTCCCTGTCACTACAGCCTCCATGAAACTGCTACACAGATCTGTGTTAAAGCTAGGAGACAGAGGCACGTCTCTGTTCTCTCTCTCTCTCTCTCTCTCTCTTTCTCTCTGGTCATTGAACAAAATAAATGGTAATAAAAGCCATTTCTTTAGCAAACACTCCCTAGAAAGGCCATAAGTGAGGCACTACAGAGGTAACAAAAGAGTATTTATCAGCATATTAGGCATCCATCACCCCCCATCCACAGCAACTCTGATCCATCCGTCAGCCTCGGGTCTATAGACCCAAAATAGCATTGCTTCTTTTTTGTGCCAGTGTTGCCACTGCAGCTGCTGCATTTCTCCAGGACTGACACACACACACGCACACACACACACACACACACACACACACACAACGCCACCATTGATTCTAACACCTCCCCATCAATAAAGATGCTATTTGCAAGGCACAAGGGAGTGCATACAGAGATGATGTGATGCAGAGGGTGGTATAGTATCATATAAATACATCTCTAGCCCATCTGATGCAGGCATCCATTTCCACCTCGCCCTCACGGACACACTGCTGATGAAACAGCTGCCTTCTTAGCAAGGCAGAATGCAGAGTAGAAGGAGGAAAAAAGGCTACAAAGCACCCCTACATGCACAGCCTCCCCCTCCTCCTCTCATCTCCTCTCCTCCCTCCTCTGCCTCCCCCTTCAACATCCCCTATTGCCATACACAGAGAGGGAATTACCTGAAATATGTCTTCACATTCTCTTGCTCAGTGTTTTGCCTTTGAGCCCGGAGCTCTGGTAGATTCATCGTCAACCGTACAGGCCTAATGACAGTTTAAAGGCAGGATTGCCATTCTCTTGTCAGACCAGTTCCTGACCCTAAAAGCAAGCTTGTTCGGCAGGCTGGATGCTTCACTGGCTGCTCGCTGTTCCCTAGCCCATGATGTCATCCACCCTGCTTTGCTCATTGGCTGAGAGGCTGAATATTAATGCGGAAGCGAGTCTGGGGGAGGAGGCAGCCAACGGGTAGACAGAGTTGGTTTTCTGTTTAACAGAACAAACCTGATGAGTGAGAAAGCCAGGAGGGAGGGGTTCCATGTTTAGCTCAGGGGCTGTTCTATCTTGCTAACCCCTTAATACTAACAAGAACAGGCTTTGCAACGTTGTTTTTATGTGCAAAATTGGAACTGGCCAAGCATTTAAAGGGATGTGTTTGATGCACTGGTGATTTTTATAAGTTACAGCTTTACAATAGATCACATTGGCACAATAAAGAATTTAAGTAAGTACATGTTTAAATATATAATAAAATATGATAATAATTTGGTCCAAAGTGCTAAATAAAAAAGCAGTACACACTAATCCCATTTTGAAATCTCTGCATTTTGAAAATTTGTCAAATTATTCGCAAACACCATGCACCTGACTTCACATACACTTTTATTACGTGTATGAATGGGGATTCTTTATGTTATCTTTCTCAAAATAGAGATAATACACATCTGTGAATTCTGACAATAATATATATACATATATATAATATAATATATAATAATATACCATTTTCTTTCTTTTGACAGGTAGTCTGGCAGAACATGCATTATTGATATCATGTTAATTTACAGGTACAATTTACACCTATTAAATATATTTATGTATATATCTATTTCCAAATTTTTGGAAATGATACCAATATTAAAACCAAATTTTGATCAAACCTTTTCCTAAACGCTACCTGATCTGCCAAAAACCTACAGATTTCTTTTTTCACAGTACAAAAGCGACTCTGTGTTCATGAGCAGGCGGACACAACAAACGAAATACTCACTGCATTTGCCCTAATTTGCCTATGATGTCATCTTTTTCCTCTATCTCATCTGTGATTGGCTGACTGGCACAGCATCTGCTCAGTCTCATGGCTAGTGCTTCAAGCCCAAGGTGGAGGCCTATCTGAGGCTCTGTGAATCATGGCTGGTTGTCCTGACAACCCCTGTAATGTCGATTCCTTGTCAAAGCGTAATATGGCTGTTCTGTGACAGTGTTAACTCAAATGGAGAACCTAATAATAATGAGAAGTGTCCCTTATAACCCTTTATTTACATCAGAAGGTGGCTTTTGGGATATTTTAAATAAATTGCAATTTCATTTTCTGGGACACATGGAGCTTTGAAATAATGAAATGTGTTTTTTGTTGTTGATTACAATCATTTAAGACCTTCTAAAGTCTTCTAAAGATTTTAAATATATTATTAAAAAATGACGGAACAATTTTTCACCAGCTTTGCAGGCACAGTAGCAAGACGTGATTAAACCATACCAACATTGACACAAAAGAGAAATGCAAATGTGAACTATGTTCAGCAGTGCCATGCAAACATTTTTAAGCAGGTTTTGCTCTGACTCCTGACAGCAGACACTAAGGATGACAGTACACTACACAGAGACAGTGAGGCATGGTTTGTACAGAAAAGTCTCAAAATGCTCCTAAATCTGAGGCAGTACAACTAGCATGCCCAAAAGCAACATTTGGATAATATTGGCCTGTTAGATGTTATCATTTCATATATATTCCATTCAGATTTCTTTTTTGTTACATTAATATAATCTAATTCTCCCATGCAGCAACCACTATTTCATTAATTGCCCATGCTTATGACTTCTGTACATGTGACTGTAATTGTGAAAAGTCAGCGTCACAGTGGGTCAGCCCATCAGGCATTTGAATGATGGAGAGGAAATACCCTGGACCCAGGTCCAACAGATGGAGACTCTCAAACATATCACCATTTCAGGATCACCAAATTCACAAGCCTTTAGATTTCAGAGAAACCCACACAAACACAGAAACATGCTAAATCCAACAAAAGGAAGTTCTTGATCAATTCATGTCTTTTGTATTCTCAAATATCAAAGTTTCTTTTGTTTCTGGGACCAAAGCAACCAGAGCTTTGTGCTTTGGGCCAGCTGTGTTTATGTCATCCACTAAAGAGTGGATGTTGTGGTTAAGGGTTAGTTCACTAACTGTAAACCATCTGTTGCTGTACACTTCAGTTGTCCCTTGTACCGTCAGCCAATGGACAGGGTCGCACTAACATTTATCTGGCCCTGGCCAAAAAAGGAAATAAAACACACACACGCACACACACACACACACACACACACACACACACTGATGTAGGATCCAAAAGGATGCTTAAGTCCTTCTCTTACTTTTCATTTAGCAAAATCAAGTAGATTTAACAAGTGAAATGAACAAAAGATTATACATTTCACCTATAGATTATATATATGTATTACTATAGAATAAAGTGGGGTGCAACAATAATCAGAAAGGCCATAGACTTTTTACAACAGCCAGTGTGTCCTTTAACAACCATGTGTGTTGTTGTTGTGTCCTTTAGAAGTACTAAACCCATACCTGCTCCCTCATTGTAAGTCACCATAGATAAGAATGCATTAAATGTTCAAATAAAAAAAAAAGATACCTCTCATTTACACACAAAATCCCCCTGTGCTTTTATCTGGTCTTGGGTCTCAATCAGTTCCAGCAGCTGCATGAACCCTGATGAAATATTTTCTCCATTCCAAACTCTGCTAAATGCGACATTTACTCAAAAACCTGGCCAAATAATATTCAAGGAAGATCATTTCTTAAAGCTTGGCCCTTAAAGCACAGATCAGGAGCTGACAGAACAACCTGCAGCTGCAGTGAGGAGGAGCATAATTTATGCATATAAGCTGCTGTCATTGATCAGGTTTGTATAATAAATCTTATAAATATCCTCAGAGGCGTGGCTGTTTAGCTCAGTTGGTAGAGCAAATTAGGAGGTTTGCTCCTCGATGCAGAAGGTCCAGTGTTCAAATCTGACCTGTGATGACAAGTCTTCCCTTTCATGTCTCTGCTTTCCCAACCAAAAAAAAAGTATATATAATATATGTTAGCATTGTCATTATTTATGCTGATGCTAATTTAGGACAAGGCACCACTGTACAGCCCCACAGAGGCACTAGCATGGCGTTAAAACTCTTTGTTTACTTTGTTATTATTATTAATATAATGGATTCAAAGATTTGTGCAGCTCTTATTGGTTCTTTGGTTCTTATAAAATGTTTGACTTCTGGGGAAAAAGGAAATATATAATAATGCTATTATAATAATAATAGCATTGCCGCCGTCTGATCAACACATTTACTTATATTACGGCAGTGAAGCTTTAATATTCAGTTCAATCTATTTCATCTGCAAAATAACTTTGAATACCAACTCTGCAATACCGGCCATAAATCCCATCAATAAAAAAAACATCATATAATTTTTGTTTGCAATTTAAATGTTTGCAATGTGAATGTGAAATGTTATCACTTCTTATGTGTGTGTAGCAGCATTTCCTGATTATCTTTCTTAATCAGTCCAAAAAAGAATGTATCATTGTGCAAAATGGAAGGAAGAAATTTGAGATGATAGGTTCTTTGGTCTAGAATCAAATAATCACAGCCCTGGTCAATCACTACTGTATAAACCATATCAAATTATGGTTTAGATTATCATATTATGGCAGTGCTCACTGTGCCTTGGGATCAAGAGGTAGAGGGAAACTTTAGAGAGGCATGCAAGCCTTGCAGGAAATGATGATATATGAGAGGGATGAAGTGTGTGGGTGAATCCCACTGAACTAAACTTTGCTTTCTGCTATGGCGATCTATGAAATATATCACCTCTTACCTGTGCCTGAAAATATATCTTGTGATAACAACTGTACAATTTTCTTTTAGTCAATACTGACATGTGCAATTTAGGAAAGCACACTGTGAAGTTTCCTGCAGGTTTCATACGTCCACGTCAAGTACTTCTGTTTCTTTGGCTAAATTAAAGAATAAAAAAAAGCTTGTTTGACTTTTTCAAACAGAGGTTTATGATGGAGGTCAAAAATTTAAACTGTGCAAGTTATATTATTATATAACAGTGGATGTTTACAATTATAATAGCAGTAATATTCACAAAATTAAGCACATTTAATTCAAGTTATTGTTCACCATCAACAAAGACCTACATTAAAGGACATCTTCAACCACATTGCTTTTTACAAATCAAAATGTGGTGTTTAAAAGACAATACATTGCACAAATACTCCACCAACAAAAAGCATATGCAGCAAAGTATTGCCCTAAGTGCACTGATGTCAGTGGATAAAACAGAAGAGTGATGGCTGGTATGGTCAGTGTTTTAAATGCTCTTCATTTTACCACATCAGATTAATTTCTGTAAACCCTCCACTGGTAATTCAGCATCTAAAAGATAATGGGTCACGCTCATCCATGTTACAGCTACATTCACACATAGAAAGCTACTTTTTGTGTGCACTGGCAATGCAGAGATTACCCCCAAAGGAATATAATTGAGGTTAGTGGGCCTCTATCTTGCTGATTATGGGTAACATATTGATAGGTCAGCCACGGTACAAGAGCTCTTTAAGTCTATTCAACATTTTTCAAAGTGAAAAATGCTCAACAGTAATGTACTGTAAGTGCAGACAGCTGTGAGCAGTAATCACAGATTACAGCGCGGTTTAATGTTGTGCACATAACACCGTGGCTGTTTTGCCAAGATACTGATGTAGGCTATGTTACATGTTTCAACCTGCTTACTCAAAGAGGGTCCTAAGGCCAAGCGGGAGCATTTTTTATCAAACTCATACAATATGTTTTTTGTATCATGACAATGACATGATAGTTTGTGCCATCCTCACACTGCTAATCTGTGGTTACCGACATTGGGGATGGTGTGTGGATGCGTGTGGAGTGAGGTCTTATTGACATTTTGCAGTCTCATAGTCTGCTGTGTCTGATGGCTGTGTGGCTGGTATGATGTGTTTAACTGTAGTTGTTAAATCTAATACATGATCGCTTATGATGATAAACGGATATGAGAAATGTGTGCTGATAAAATACAATGCTATCAAAACTATTTTATTTGCACTTAGGGTAGTATCACATTCATTTTATCTATCCACACAGCTGTCCAGGTTTTTGATTCAGTTTAAACTGCAACATTGTAGAAACATCTATGAAAAAGCAGATGCTGCACTGCATTTCAAAACTGCTCCTTTGTTTTCCTTCTTCTAAGTCTCATCCAGCTGTTAAACCTTTCCCATTCAACATAGCACAGTATGACCTCGGGATTGTAACACAGTCTGATAAATCCGTTCTTAAGAGGGATTAGGGGATTTTTATTATGACATTTGTGTGAGAGGGAAATTTACAATATACAAATCCATCGTACACTTGAATTACCTTGGACTTTATAACGAGGCAGCTTTACACTGTTTGATGTTATTATAGCGTGAAACAAAGTAGATGGGGCTTGGGAATATACATTGTCAGCAAATATGTTAGGTATTAGCCATACTAATTAAACATTAATCTCTTAAATCATTTAATTTATTAACTAATAACAAGATAAAACATGAAAAATGCCCTCTAACAACAACAAATTGTGTTTATATTCCTCTTATATAAAATATTGGAGATGTACTCGATATATGGAGACATCTTAGAGCCCAAAAGGACGCTGGTTGGCTTCAGGCTAATTTATCACGGCTACTAGGGACGGCATTTCATGTAATTTCAACATTTGTGTACTCACATTGAATTAATAGAGTACCCAAGTTGGTTACTCGCAAAAACAATTGAGACACAGGCAGTAAAGTGATCCCGACTGGTTCTGGCTAACGCCGCCATGCTAACCCTGCTAACTGCTAACATTACCAGTGGACCAGGGAAGCGGGACATGGCTGTTTACAACGTGTAGCCTGTTCAGGGGCCGTAGCCAACCGGTGAGTTATTTTAAGCCAAGAGAGGGAGGCTGCAAATCGTTTGCAGTGTGTTTAGCAACTGTTGCTGTTATTCCAAGCCAATAAAGTGTGTTCAGTCGGGTGTAGAGGACGACAAGGTAGTGTTGTTTTTAGCGATTCCTACCGTAATTCTAAGCCAATGAAGGGTGTCTGTCCGTAGGGTGGAGAGGACTGCAAAGTTGTGGTGGTTTAGTGGTCCCTACTGTAAATCTAAGCCGAGGAGTAGGTAGGACAGAGTGGGTTTTTTAGCGGTTCCCACTGTAATTCTAAGCCGAGAAAGTGTGTCTGTCCAGCGGGTGGAGAGGATGGCAATTTGCACGGAAGTCAGCTCTGATGCAGTTAAGAAGATGCTCAGAGACGCGCCTCCTAATGTAAAACAGGGGTGGCAAATGCGTGGCCTGTGGGAGTTAGAAAGAATGGTTTGTGTGTGTGCTTCTAAAAGTCAATAAATATTCAGTTTGCATTCAGTATTTTAAGGGTAGGCCAGTGGTGAATGGATACAACAACAGTAGCACAATCCAACACAATGTAGCACACTTCAACATCTTCCAACACAGTTTGTACGTCTCAATCCTGTGAAAACACTTTGCATAGCCTACTCACAAACCACAGAGTACCCATATTCACTTGACCAATACAACTTTAACTCTGTCCTCAGTCAACCCTTGTGTCAATATTAATCAGTGCATGACAGGAGCACCTATCCGCTCTCAGTGGGCAACACAACAAATGTTCTATCCATTACAACAGTGGTCTGAACAAGGCCCTCCCACTGACAGCTGGTTTATTGTGTGCTGTGCCTATGGCTGTGCCTCTGTAGCGGCCTTGTTTCCCTTTGCTTGGACAGTTCAATAACTAATCTCAATGCAGCCAGCAGCATGTAGAGGAGGGCAGGCTCGATGGAAAGTAATAATCTGCTAGTTGGTGTTGTGTCGAGTAACCGAGAGGTTACCTTGTTAGTTTACATTAGGATTCATATGCAGAGGTGTCAAGTAACAAAGTAAAAATACTTTGTTACCTTACTTAAGTACAAATTTTGGGTACCTATACTTTTCTGGAGTAATTATTTTACAGCATACTTTTTACTTCTTCTCCTTACATTTTCACACATTTATTTGTACTTTCTACTCAGATTTTAAAAATAGCCTTGTTACTCCGATTTCGGTTCGGCTTGTTTTCATTCAGGCTTGTCATCGTTCAAAAAAACACAAAAAAACCTATCCACATAAATTGTGCCATCCGGATTGAGTGAATATCATTGTGGTTGGGTGAGAAGTATTAATAAACATTTACCATTCAAACTCTAATGGTTTGTACACCATCCATCACACCTGCACATGACACAAACCACTTCACACTCCAGAAAGGAAATAGCAGATGTATGTAGCCTAGTACGAAGATGTTCAAAGACAATTCAAGCGAAATGTCCCAACCAAGCACTAGAGAGGAGGTTGGTAGCCAGGAAGACCAACCAACCCTTCTACATCCCTGGCCATACCTGGAAAAAGTTTTCAAAATGGTTGGATGCAAAAACAACTCCTTTCAAATCCGCTGAAAGCTCTGCACACCCAAATACCATGAGCCGCCTAATTTGAAAAAAGCATATTGATGTTATTCTTTTCCCTTACATTACTTTTACTTTTATACTTTTTTTTACAGTTAGTGAACTAACCCTTAAACTAAACCCTTAACCACAACATTCACTCTTTAGTGGATGACATAAACACAGCTGGCCCAAAGCACAAAGCTCTGGAGTTTTGAAACCAGTACCTTTACACTTTAACTTGAGTAAAAAGCTTGAGTTGATACTTCAACTTCTACCTTCTACCTTTTTAAACCCCAGTATCTATACTTCTACCTGAGTAATGAATGTACTTTTACTTTGGACGCCTCTGTTCATATACGGGTCAGAAACTGCGCACACACCGTGGCTGCACAATACGATAGAGTTAGAGTGGGCTCATATTTTTTTAATTTGCTTTGCCATTAGTCTGTATTTGTTTCTCTTAAGTACCAATGTCCTTAAGTCCATCTGCCATGATGTTAAACAAAGAGGCATTTTAGCCAAAAAATGTCCCCGTGGACTAACACCTTTTTTAGTTATTAAAATTCTAAACCACAGTGTTTTAATCAACCAATAGCTCTGCACAGGTCTTAGGGAGCACATTATTCCCCATTTTGCCTACTTTAACTTTGAATATTTACCCTGTTGATTTAATTTTCTTTCAGTTTCTGCAGAATAAATTGCTTTGTAATCAAGTTGTCATTATATCAAAGGTTATCGCAGCAGATTTGCAATTATTCTTCCCAAGACTGCAAATGACATTTTGATCTGTAATTTTATCGTCCCCTTGCAGTAATGAAATTGAGAAAGGGCAACCATAGGTTAGTCTCCATCCTTCATTTCATCCATCTGTCACATCTCAGACACCTAATTTTGACTGATCTCAGTAAGGATCATGCATGTCAACAAAGCTATATTAATTAGCACCGTATCCACCCTCTTCGCTTGTATGAAGGATATATTATAAGATATGTGACTTTGAAAACCATTTAGTGGATACTGGGTATTAACAGCAATTATTTGTCTCATTACACAAACAGAAACTTTGAAACTTTAAAGAGCAAGTTGACCCGTCTAGTCATCCCTCAGCCAACGGTTACATACAATAACATCACACATGAAATCTGAACAGGACACACAGCAGATCAAACGGTGGATCCCCCTGATGTTACTTCACACAGGGCACGCGAGCAGCCCCCCCATGTCACATGTAGACTAATGAACAGCAGGCCTGTGCTCTTGATGGAGGAGCCTTTTGGGCCACAAGAACCATGTGTACTCACCACTTTCTGCTTGGACACACACAAACAATAGGACACGTCTGGAGTGCTTGGGGCCCAAACCCCGAGGAAGGGCAGATGGTGCCCGGGATCAAGGACCGCACCCCCATTAACATGAGAAAAGAGAGGGACAGAGGCGGGGTAACAGGTACCCTCTCTCCTATTTCCCCCTTCTAGAGATTAGAAAGGGGGTGACTCATTTACCCAACGCTGATTTGGAACTGAATTAGGAGCAAGCTGTCAACTCAACAGCAGAGAATATCAAATGTTAAGCTCCTGTTTAAAAAAAGTCCTATCTAAGGTTGCATAAAAAAATGCAAAATTTTTCTCATTTATATTTACAATTCCAGTTCATCACTTATTTAGAAAATTTCATTTACATGTGATATATTAGTATATACAATTTCACATGTGATATATTAGTTTCCAAGAGTAACTGACTCAAAGCTATCTTTTAATTACATTGTCTATGTGTGTAGCTAGTTCTGCATGAATAAGTCAGATGGCTCTTCTTTATGCATATTTTTGAATGTCAGCAGGAGGTTAAATTAGTAAAATGTTTTTTTGAACATGCATAAATCTCAGATTTAAGTGGTTCTACATACAGGGTGTTTCATGCTAAGAGAGTTCTTCAACTGGCCATGGTAAACTCTAAATCTAAAGTTAAAGCTGCCAGAGTACTTATTCATTTATATTTGGGAATATATACTGTATGTAGTTTCCCCTATATAACAACTTTGGATTTTCCTGAATGTTTCCGGACATGGTATGGTTATTTCTGTGATCACAGTCATGAAACTCCTGAGGATTTGGACAAAGCTGGAGTGCCAAAACTTTCAGCCTGTAGTATCAATAGAGAAACTGGCTGGTAGGGTTTTCCTTTCTTTCCACCTAAAAACATAAACACTCCTGTTGCTACAGCTGCAGATTGTAGTGCTGGATCCTCTCTCTGTGTGGAATGAGGCCGCTCTTTTTTTTGACTCATTAGTCGTCATACCAACAACAACGTGAGGATTTCTCATGACCACAAAATTACTCTATAAAAGAAATGTCTTCCTCTATCTCTTCTATTCCAAAATTAACCAACTTATTGGGAAAGTTGTCCTGCAACATTTTAAGTCAATTTGCAGCACTACAATAATGAAGCCATTATGATTGCCACCAGATAGTATGATTAAAAAGAAGAGATGAGTGAGAAAGTGGAAGAGAGGAAAATTAAATACTATGTAGGTGCACAGCCTAGAGTGTCCACAACTCATCTTATGTCTCCCCCTAATGGGTATTTGGAGGACAGCTAGCACCTCCAGTAACTTCAGTAACTTCTTTCATGGAAAATTAGATTACAGCCATGCAATTTCATATTTTGAGTTGGACTGGATGCAATGAAAAAACATTTAGAAGACTTTAAACTTATCAGATGTGTACTTTTATAAGTGTAATGCTTTAAACCTTCAGTCTACGACAAAAATATAGTTTTTATAAACATACTTTGTAATGCGGTATCCATTTACAAAGGAAAAGTTTTGCTGACATAACCAAACACGTCCATCAAAAATAAATGTTGCACAACTCCTCACCACAACATCATGCTTTATTCCCCAAATATTTGTTACGGTGCACCCCCCCAAAATCAAACTTAATAGCCCAAAAATTGTAAAGCATGGTATGTTGGATACATTGTGCAATGTATTTAATTTTAATGAACTTGTATTGGAGTCATACTGGTCTTAGTCTTGCGTTGCCAGACCTTCCTCCACCACGGCGCTGCAAAGGAGGGTCTGACTAGTCCACGCAGCCTTCAGGGTTGGGAAAAAAACGTGCTCTTGTTCATTGGCATTTCTTTAAACCAAATCATCTTGGGCGGTGCTAGGCACCGGCAAAAGCCGCAGTGGCGCTGTAAGATAGGCTCGCCAAAGAAATTGTTTTGGTAGAACATGTGTACATTCAAAAGTTGTTTTAGTCGTTCAGAAAACTCCGATTGGACAGATAGTCTAGCTAGCTGTCTGTATTTCTGCAGAGATATGATTAAAGGTTAACCATAGTCCCCATAAATTGACCGGAGTTTAAAATGGCAACACAAAGGAAGCCCAAGGCAACAAATATCTGGCCTAAATGAGTGAAATCTGGCAGAATTTCCGTCAGCAACGGAGCAATCCTGGCAGTGGAACGTCAAGGATATAGACTATACTGGTCTGCCCCTCATTGTGGTGTTTCCACAGAAGAAAACAGAGCAAAACATCACTAAATTACATATATAAACTTTACAATTTATAGATTATTTGCAGACCTTCAGCTGGTCGATTGCTCTTCCTTCATCCTACACTACCCGGATGTCTGTCACAGTAATGTTGCATTCCAGGCAACCTGTAACTCGTGTTTTCACAACCTTCTACCCGTGAAAGTGCCCTGGAACGGCAGTCAAACCCGTAATTTACAACTCGTGAACTCATACCACATCATTGTACTCCCAGTTACAGTTACTGACGTCACACACACATAAACAACAATGTCGACCCCTGTTGATTCTGTACAGACGCCGGTGATTAACAGTGAGAAATAGAAATAAATAACGTAAAGTAATCCCGCATATTGTAATCAAAACAATACATATATGATTGTGTACTACTACAGGTTATGTTTATTAAATGAAGCCCAAAATATGTTGCTGACTAATGCTAGCCAACACTAACGCTAGCTGGAAGGATTTGTCGTGACTTTGCCTGGAATGCTACCAAGTTGTGAGTCGTGACTTGAAGTCGTAACGTACGGACTAAAAATTGTTTCTGGAACGCAACATAACTTGAAATTGAGATTATTTTTTGGGGGGCTTGTCCCCCTTTACTACAGTTCATAGGCATGAAAGAGAGAGAGAGAGAGAGAGAAAGAGAGAGGTGGGGGCATGCGGCAAAGGTCCAAAGGTCAGATTTGAACTCTGGCTCTGAAATGGGGCGAACGCTCTTACTGGGTGAGCTAGAGGTTTGCCCCGAGAACTGAAATTGAATTGTGAGAACTGAATGTGATGATATACTGTATAGAGAGTTGAATTTTCAGTGAGGATCAAATTTGATTGGACTTCAATTCCAAAAAAATAAATTCAATTTCAAATTATACTACGTAAATTCAGTTTTTCAATGCAATGATTTAAATTAAACAATACGACTTCAAATTATGTGATTCAAATTCAGTTTTTCAATGCAATTATTCAAGTTTAGCAATTCTAATTCAAATATAAATTATTCAAATTCAGTTTCTGGTGGCACACATTTCAGCCCATAGAGCAAGCCTACCTTGTAGATTGTGGCCTTGAAGTTGACTGTGATGGTGTCATCAAAACCAAAGCACCAACTGGTTTGTGGATTGTAGCCATGGCTGCAATGCGGTGGTAAACCAAATAAAGTAGTCTTTAAATTGAAGTGACATATATATACATATATATATATATATACACATATATATAGCACATATATCATTTATGTGCTACATTACCAGGAGCTTGAAGTGGCATTCATGGTCACTCCTACACAGCGGTGGGTAGAGTAGCCAAAAATTGTACTCAAGTAAAAGTACTGTTTTTTCAGAATAATATGACTCAAGTAAAAGTAAACGTAGTCATCCAAATAATTACTTGGGTAAGAGTAAAAAAGTGCTTGATGAAAAAACTACTCAAGTAGTGAGTAACTGTTGAGTAACGTCTGATTTATTTCTTAACACAAGCATCAATCAGACCGACAAAATAATCATCTTTAGGCAAATTATAGTTCATCCTTGGTGTTGTCATGGTAACCATGAACCGTCAGTCAGAGTAGGAAGGGTTTTCATGTAAGTGTAAAATACATCTGTGTGGAGAGAAGACAAAAGTGAAAAAGATGATGAAGGATATAGCCTCCTTAATCTAACTGCGAGAGGCTGCGATCTTTCTATTCCTCAAAAATGCACTCTAAGATTAAATTCTAGTTATTAGTAAATTCTGTACATTGAATTTATCAATACACTAATAGGCTACACTAGAAATTGTTGTGGAATATCTCAGTAAAATCTTCCTGTTTGTTGAATGTTCTAATTTATATATAGGCCTATATAATGCTTATTTTTTCAAATCAGTACGAATGAAAAATCTTTATAAAAGTAAAAAAGTAAAACTAATAAAAGTCTAAGGAGGACTTGGCTGCATATCAAGGTCTTGCTATATTGTTATTATGGAATGTTCAAGAAAAAAAGTAATGTGTTAGCCACAAAACACAAAATGTAGCCTATGTTTACACCATAGACTGTAATCAAATGGACAGAAATACATTTTGAGTTGAACATATATTAAAAGTAAAATAATGGATACTATAACACCACAAAGTAATGTTTGGACTGGGACGATTAGTCAAATCGATTGACGTAAAAAATGATTTTTGAAAAAGTTTAACAGCTAAGTAACGTTAAATGTAACCGGGGAAATGCTAAACATTTACATTTTTACATGATTTGCAGTATTTATCTGTTTTTTTAATCTTACATAATTTTAACAATTAATCGATTAAACTTAATCAATAGCGAAAATAGTAGGGGGTTGCAGCCTTACTTACTATGAGGATCAGAGAGCTCTCCTCCAGTCACTGATTTCCGCCCCTGTCATCTTGGACAGTTTGGAGCCCGGATGCGCCGCCATGCCAACTCTATCAGCGAATGGAATAATTTATTCACCAACCTGTCTGACACTGGGCGACTAGGAGTTCACATAAGAAGTCGACAAGACATTTTGGAGGGCAAATGAGCACTAACTGTGGGCTGACTAGTACGGGATACCCGCGCTGTGTTTACTTGTTTGTTTGCGTTGCTTGCCACCGTTGTATTGATGTAGGAACACTTGAGTGCTAGCTACGCTAACGTTAGCTCGAGTCGAGAGAGTGCGCGGTAGTGACAGTCCGGCCGGAGGCGGGGGAGAACTGTGAGGTGAGACTGTTAGTTTGATGGTGACTACACTGTTGACTGTTTGCGTAGAAATAGACATCTGGTAGATAGTATCGCTTTTATTATTGTGACTCACTATTTTAGCGGGGGTTCAGCCAACAGCACATCGAGCTGTGTAGCTAGTTGACTGTTTGTCTAGTATCGGCTTTTTGGACGGAGTGGAGCTGAACGTTTAGTCGACGTTTCAGTCTTCTGGCCCGCAATAGAGAAGCTAAGAGCTAGCTTGCTAACTAGATAGCTAACTGTCCAACACAGGGAGGACTCCTAGCTAAACTTTTCAGGTCAGTAACCCCTTGAGTAGACACGCTTTAGATGTCAGATACTCAATCTAATAATGACGTAGTCCTAGACACCGCATCTAAAGCGGGGACTGTTATTACTGTAACACTATGCAGTGTTTCCTCTGTAATTTCAACTGTGTTGCTTTTGGCGATAATTATTGTTTTGTCTCATATATTTTCCTGTTTGTGTCTAAGTTATGTTTAAAGTTGAGGTTTTAATGTTCAACATATTTTATTATTGTACTTATTATTATATAATCGTTACTTATAAAGCAGCTGGACTTAGTTTAGTTATAGATAACATTAACAAAGGAAACACTGCTATGTTAGGATGTGACCGTTTAAAATTAAGAGTCATCTTCTTCTGTAAATGCAAAGTGATTGACCACAACATGTACTTTAAATGACCCTCAGGTCCAGGTCCCTGGACATAAGTGCAGAATCTCAAAAGCATAATATAGTAAATTGTACGAGTGACTGCATTCTAGTTCTAAGTGTATGTGATTGAAGCAATAACCTAATTTTATGAAAAATTGTTCCCCATACTTCACATGATTGATACTATTCAAGTTTTTCATTTGACAGATATTTTCTCTGACTTTCAGATCCAGAATAATTTCCATGTCTGCATCAGTCCTGAAAACCAGAAGTGATGTCTGTTGATGAGGATACTGTAAAAACTGGCAGTCCACAGGCCAGCTCAACTTCAGCTCTGCAGCTCTCAGAATGTACTGGAGGATACAGCAATATAACCGTGATGGTGGAGGGTACCGCTGCCACCCCTGATTTTGCAGCTGCTTGTCCTGTCTCAGGCCCTAAAGCCTCTCCAAAACACGTCAGCACGACTGTTGCGCTTACCCACTCAGACAATACTGGACAGGGAGCCAGAGGGAACGACAATAACATCAATCGCAGAAACAGCTTTCATCATTCCAAACAACAGCAACAAACAAAACTAACAAAGCGCCGCTACACAGCAACCGCTAGTTTCAAGCATCCGACATCTGGCAAGAGGAGACGAAGGGCCAACTCTGAGAGTGACTCCGTCCTGCCTACCAACTTCCTCCTGGGTGGGAACATTTTTGACCCACTGAATCTCAACAGCCTGATGGATGAGGAGGTCAACCGGGCACTCAATGCAGAGACACCCAAATCCTCACCGCTGCCAGCAAAGAGTCGAGACCCTGTGGAAATCCTCATCCCCAGAGATATCACAGACCCACTGAACCTGAACAGTGGGATAGCAGGCAGCAGCTTTTTGGTGTCCCCCTTCAAAAGTGGTGGCAGAAAGAGACACCGCAACAGACACCATGGTGGAGGTGGTGGAGGTGGAGTTGGAGGTGGTGGGATTTCAACCACACAGATCAACCTCTCAGAATTAGGAAAAAGTGAGGTTAAAACTAGCACCTCCACACCACTTCCAGGTATACTAGCCTCATGTTCTACACTAGATGTCTCCAAAGAGTCCAACAGTTTCTCCAGTGTCGCAGGGGATTCCCATGAGCACTCAGCTGACAACTCAGCCAGCTGCAAGGAGGAGATGACATCTGTTTCTATAGAGGATTCCACCACCTCCACATCGGGGGCACCAAACCAGCACACAAGCAGACGCAAACGTAGGCGCAACTCTGGCAAAATGGAGGCCCCTGTGACCCATTCTACTCCAATTGGAAAGTCTGTATCTGTAGACAGGAGTTGTGGTACATCGAGAAATTCCCAGTCCTTCCACACACCAAGGAGCGGTCCCAAAGCAGGGCCAGGAGGTCGCCAGCACCAGCAGCCCCACACCCAGGCGAAGGAGCAACAAAAGAAGTTCCAGTATGGGAACTACAACAAGTATTATGGCTACCGCAACCCAGGCGCCAGTGAGGACGGACGGGTACGTGTGCTTCGTCCCGAATGGTTTGAAGGTAAAGACGTTCTGGATTTGGGGTGCAACTCAGGCCACCTAACACTCTATATTGCCAAAATGCTAAGACCTGCCCGCATAGTGGGCCTGGATATTGACAGTGGTCTGGTACATGCAGCTCGTAAGAACATCAGACATTATCTGTCTGAACTGCAGACCCAAGAGGCCAGGCATGCGATGCAGGAGAAAAAGAGCACTAAGCAGACAAGGAATGGAAATGAGAGTCTCACCGACAAGAAGCACAAGGAAGCCGAGAGCAGGGAAGAAAACGGTAAACCGGTGAAAGGAGATAGTGGCCCTGCAGAGGCTGCAAATGACAATGACTCCAGTCACACAGATGAGGCGGGGACCCAGAAGCAGGACAACAAAACAGAGGAAATGGAGCAGGAAGATTGTGATTCACCCCCTGCTGATCACTCTGTGAGCTGTTCTTTTCCCGTGTCCCTACGGATCTCCAGGGGGCCCATTGCTGCACCTCCACTAACAGAAACATCCACCACAAGGCCCGGAGAGTTCCCCTCAAACGTGTCCTTCATCAAGGTAAGACGGCATTGCCTATGTGAACATCTGGTGGCAGCATGAATGACGTTCCCATGTTGGGAGCTTAGATGAAGGTCAAACGAAAACATTACCTCACAATTACATGCTGAATGCATTATGTCTACATCGTACATGTTTATTAAGACTAAGGTAGCAGCATGATGTACAGAAACTAGGGCTGCATGATAAAATATCTAATTGTGATTATTTTTGACTGATATTGCAATTGCGATATGATTTACGACATTGATGGGAATGGTCATATTTGTATCATTATTCTCATTTTCATTGAAACATATTCAAATTTAAAAGGGAAGATTACAATGATAATAGTGTGATTTTTGTGAGGATCTGTACTAAACAACAATTTCTTTTTTCTTTCTTTAGTCTGTAGGATAGACTTTGTAGGCCAGGATGTCTCTGCAGCCACCATACTTAATCCAACAACATATTTTTCCTTTAACAAATACAGTGGCTTGCATAAGTTTACACACCCATGCTCAACCATGATCAACCCCAAGTTGATTAAAAGAGGAATTAAAAACCATCTTTTTGAAATTCCATCATCACATACCCTTCACCATACCTAGAGATGGGCATGGGGAACTTTCCATAAGATCATCTCTCAATGCAAATCAAACCAGCTATTAAGCTAACTGAAATAACACCATGCCTACCTCTAGGTATGGTGAAGGGTATGTGATTATGGGGGGTTATTTTAATTCCAAAGTCCTTTGTCAGGATGCATAGTATCCTGGATTCATGAATTAACTGGTCTTTAAAAAATAAAAATATGCCTTCCTCTATGGGAATTTAACATAGGGGTGTGTATACTCATGCCCCCTGTATTTTAAGGAAGAACATTTATTTATTTACAATACATTATTCATTCACAAAGAAAATTGTTGTCCTTAAAAGGTTGGAGTTTCCTATTTTTTATTTTTTTTTAATTAAGGCATTAAGATCAATTTCCAAAATATGTTTTTTTTATTCCTCATTTTAATCGACATTAGCATGGATGTGTAAACCCCTGCGATTTGGATATTGTACTAGTCCATATTGCGATTTTTGATTATAATTGCGAATAATTGTGCAGCCCGAAAAGAAACCAGCCCCTGTCTATTGTAAAACATATTAAAACGCACCCAAAAACACTTATAGGAGAGCGGCTGCATTTTACAAGAAACACTCTGAGGTGTGACTGAATTCACAAGAGGACTTGACATAATTGGTGCACCCACTTACTCTCCCTGCAAGTGTCTTGCCTCTAGATTAGCGATAGCGTTGTCACAGCACGGTCGGTCAGTTCTATTATAGCATCATGTAGCTTATCTAGACAAGTAGATATGGTATAAACTTAGCATGAAAATGAATAGCAGTTTTCAATTCCAAATTAACATTGTAATTTAGTATACATTGATATTAAAGTTAAGTATGCGTATGTTTGTGTTACGGATTTCCTTTTTTAAGTGGTTGTGATTAGGCCTACAAAGATGAATAAATCATGTACAGTAGATCTTTCAGGACATTGCATGGCACATGTGCATGGTTGCCAAGTGCACTGTTGGAAAGTTTTAATAACTTTGGGACTTTAAATATAACTGGGAATCAGTAAAAACAGATTTTCTTGTTTACCAAAAGCTACTCCGCTCCCGGGACACGGGTTTCTCCCCTCTTATAATTTAATACAGATATATCAATCAATCATGTTGGCCAGATTTTTGTTATGGTTAGATCCTTTTAATAAGGAAGCATCTTCACCTGTTTGATTTTCTGAGTCATAGTTCCTGTCTTGAGTTTATTTTTGCTTGCAGAAGCTGTGATAAGGGAGGGAATTACCACTAGTTTGTTCATCCTTGCTTCTATTGCACACCTTGTGTGCGCTTCCACCCAGAGGCTCACTATTCCTGACACTGCCAGTGATTTTGAGAACTGAAAGATGGAAGCAGGAAAGAGGAAGCAGTCTGTCCTTTTCGCCAGGGTTCCAATGTAGCTATAAAATTGTCTGTTCTGATAATCAAGTTTCCCAAACTTTGTTCCCAGTTGCCTTCTGTTTATCGGGATCAAATAACTCTACTCTTCTGTCCTCCTATTCTTTTTTTTAAGCATCAGTAATGCTCCATATATATCTCCATATTTGAGAAGGGGGAGCCAAGATTTTTTTTTTTTATACTTGATACATAACTCAAAATGATAGATTTGTTATTACAGCAAATCCCTTTCTGGACTTCTCAACACACGCCTTCATATTAATCTTGTACCATTTGTAAGGCAAATGGTTTCACACAGCACCAGTAAAATTTGGTGGGTATTCTTTCTCAGTCGCTCCTGTGTTTGTTTATGTTGCAAGCTTCGCCTCCTGCCTTTATTAGAAGATTGCTTGTCACATACAAATGCATACTGTCTTTTAATTAAATGTGTTTTAAAGTTATATATTAATCAATCAATAGGGTTCCTCTGTCTGACCTGAAGCTTGCCTATGCAAGTGATGGTTTGTAGACCAGTGGGGTCGACCTACACGTCATTGCACTCTGCTGTCCAATAGAACCCAAATTAAATCTAAGACACTTTCATTAACGTCAACTAATTTGAAAAGGAAAAAAAAAAAAAAATTCAATACCAGATTTCTAGCTGTGGCCATACCTCTAATGTGTTTGTTTCAGGGAAAAACAACTTGATTTTATTACAGTCATGGTGCTGAGAGTAGCACAAAATAGTTTGTCTTTTCAAAGCCATGTTTTTTTTTCTCACTGCACCTCTTCCTCCTTTTAGGCCAATTACGTACTGGAGAACGATAATCTTCTTTTGACTCAGCGGCCAGAGTACGACGTGATCATGTGCCTGAGCGTTACCAAATGGGTTCACCTGAACTGGGGAGACAGTGGCCTCAAGAGGCTCTTCAAGAGAGTCTACAGACATCTCCGTCCTGGGGGCATGTTCATTCTGGAGCCACAGCCCTGGGAGTCCTATGTGAGGAGGAAGAAGCTGACGGTAAGAAACTAAGATGACTAAGAGGGCTGTTGTGATGCAAACCATGACTTTTGTAACAAAGTAGAACTACCTGGGATATACCAGGTGCCCTTTTGTGATTTTTAAAGCTTTGTTTGATTGGCTAAAATATTTGTTTTCCCTCTCACTTGACAGGATAATATTAGCAGGAACTTTCACAGCATCCACCTCAAACCTGACCAGTTTTCATCATACCTTACAACAGAGGTGGGCTTCACCAGTTCTGAGTACCTTGGGGCCCCCAAGTGTTCAATAAGAGGTAAGTATTCTAATTTGTCAGAACAAATGTATGTGTATGCATGTGATCCACCACTTAATGTCATTTAGAACTTTTTTTCCCCTCCCCATCATACCAGGTTTTCAGAGGCCAATCTACTTATTTTACAAATGACCGCTCCTGCCTTGAAGATCACTGAATGTGAGTAGCCTAAGCCACCACCATACATAGAAGCCAGCCAGCTGCCCTGGACTGCAAGGAATCATCAGTGTCCTTAACAGTTACTCCAGCTTTTCAGCCGCTGAAGATGAAATTCAGAAATGAGAATGGGACCAAAAGTGGAATCAATTTCGTAAAGATGAGATGTGTCTAGAAGAGGTATTTTATCAGAATCCTCCGTGACTACAAATTCTTAAAGGGTATGGAGTGAACTTGGGTAGAACTCCACAGTGTATAACCTGGACATCACAGCTGGGCCAGACTGTAGAAGAGGTGCTTGGCTGATTCTTTCCTTGGACCATCCTCATGCTAATGATGCTCCAGTTTGATGCAAGGCCATAACGTGTTTGGAAATCTTTGGCCATATATCTTTACTTTCAAAACGTTGTTTTCATAACTGTTCTGTGCCACCTCATCAACATACAGTTTACATATTAGGGTTGGGCAATAGGGCAGACTTTTCCAATTGACCAGCATATCCACGTTAAGTGGTGATTGATGGTGCATTCACTACATTAGCTCCAAAGTGACCAATTGTGTGTTGCACTTGCAAAACAGCAGTACACCACTGGATTCCAAAGCCATTACTCAGCTCATACTGACATAATGTATTTTAAAAAGCCACACTGGAGTGCAGGTAATGTGCTTTATGCCGTGGAGGACACTATGCAGCTTATCAATGAAGCCTCATATTGCCGGCACCATTGCATCTACTGACGGCATAGAAATTGTGCTCTTTGTGGTTACATATCTGCATACTGTTTGAAGCCTTGAATCCTGTTGTGGTGGACGTATAAATCCTAGTATTTTGGGGAATTTAAAACAGCCAAACAAATTCCATCAGCTATAGATTGTCAATAGCTGATATATCTGTCCCATTCTCCAACCCTAATATGTAGTTTGTTTTGTCATTATTTTTGCAAATTAGGTCTTGGAGCTAAATTAACTTTAATCTGTTACAGAGCTGTAAAAATGTTGTAAGTCCACATTTTGCAATGGACCATATGAAAAGCTCCTAAATTGCACAAACCTAAGAAGCTATGAAGTGAAAAGTGGCTTGTCTAAGTAATAAAGACAATAATGCACGATGAGAAACATGCACTGAAAACAGCCAAAAACAAACGAAACAGAACAGCCAACCAGTAAAATGCCTAAACTAAACTAAACTACAACTAGTGTAAGCTTATCCAGTGCCTGGCCAGCATATCGTAAAGGTAGTCTTCTTTTTCTTCTTTTTTTTTTTCCATGATGAATGTCATCAAATATTAGACTCTGCTATTATGACATGGAGAAAGTACGTAGTTTACGAAGCCCTACTACCACTGGGAAGAGTACTCAATATGGTACCTCACACCTGACATCAGTTAAAATGTTAAACCCCAAAGTACAAATGGAAAAATCAGATATTTTCATTTTCAAGAAAATAGTTTTGGCTTTTTGAATGTAGATCTTCAGGCCTGTGTAATTTACTTAAGAGTCTGGACTGTTTAGGAAGCAACGAATCACTTCTTGGGTTCTTTAAGCCTTTTCGATTCGCCATCCTAAAGGCTAATCAGCTGTGCTGACACCCAGGTGTTGGCTCAGCCCAATAATTTAGCACAGAAACCACAAGGACTATTTAGCAAGGTAAATCTGTAGCAAGCAGTGATCAAATATATATTTTTTAATGACAGGTAAGCCATAGCCCTACCTTTTTATATGTTGTTTACAATGTCTCCAATGACAGAGAGTATGATGGAGTGTAAGATTTAAGGCAGAGACCTGTCATTAGAAAGTTGCTACAGTGTCTTCAGTGCTGCATAACTCCGACACATGCATTGTTTTGTGTGGTCTGATAATCATCCTCACTGGACAGGCATTCATTCAAACAGCATCAGAATCACTTTTGGCCTCCTGAGTCAAAATCTACTTCTGTAAGACGGAACAAAAATTTACATTTGTAGAAAATGGATTGTTAGTAGAAAAGGACTGAAATATATCCATATGACTTTTTACCATTTGAAATATTAATAGTCTGTTTGTATTGAAGCTCTGCCAAACTATTTTATGGGTAGTTAGTCTTTGTGATTGTGTCTTTACTGGTGTGCACTGAGCATCGCTCATCTACAACCTTTCAAGTGGCTGGGGAATAAAAAAAAGCTTCCTTTTTTTGTGACTGGTTCAATTACAGCATTTGGCATACTAGAGTAGTAGATGATGGAGAAGATGAATATGTTTCTATTTTAGAAAGTGATCAATGTAAATAAGTTAGCAAATTTTGTTTTTCTGTTGTCAATATTAAGTTCATAACTGCTTGTGTCATTTTCCAGTGTTTTTTTGGTGTTTTTTCAAATGTTCTCTGCCAATTTGTGAGTGAGTCAGAGTTTTTGTCCTAAAACGAACAGCTAATCCAGCTCTGTAACAACAAAGGAATATGTACATTGCAATGTTCTGATGTGTTTGCTTTGTTCTGTCCTGGCAGGCACATGGATTGTTAGATTGGCTCTTTATTTTTTTTATAAACCATTTGAAAGGATTGTTGTTGTTAATGCACTCATTTCACTTTATCTTTTTAATTTCTTCAAAATAGAAAAATATATGTAATGCTTTTTCCATCAAACTTTTTATAACAAGTTGTGGAACACCAATTAACCTATACAATAAAGCTTTAGGTTGCATTCTGAATGGAAAGAGGATGGCTTCAACCTCAGTTGGCCCATCAGACACAGCACGGAGCACCAAGTCACACCTTTCTCCTAAACTAAGACAGCAGTGGTGTTACCCTTTTATACACGCGGAGGGCATACTGATCGGTTTCCCAGGCTTAAATTTACAGCTGTAACTTCAAGGGCATGTTGCTTTTTGGCACTACTGGAACTAACAAAGGATTTCTTTCTTGAGTATTTTATTTGTGAAACAAAGTGTTTAAAGCTAGTGAGTGCTTTGCATCAATTTTGAAAGATTGCACCTTACTGTCTCAGCAGCAACATTTTAGAGATTTTAACCGTAAAGCCTGACTCATAAGTCCAGGTATCCAAGCTAAATCCATAGACGGTATAAGAAATGGGCAATGTGACGCCGTTGTTTTCAACTGAGACCAGTGAATGATATTAGAAGCACTTTTCCGGTGAGTGCTGAGCATTATTGCGCAGCCTCCAACTGAGCTTGAAAACGTAGAGTCTTCTGGTAGCTGAGCCAAGAGAAATCTCATTCTTAATCTTGCAGAGACAGAGAGCATAGGTATATTACAGGAGATAACATAGGCACAGGCTAATTATTAGTAATCAAACCTAAACAGCTAATGTAAGCCAAAACTGCCTGCGAGCTTATCCTGAAGTAGTTCCTCTACTATGCGACATTATGACACAATCGTTAGCCTATTTAAAAAAAAAAACGTCTGCTACGGAGCCATAACGTGAGGTATAAGGTAATGGAGCCTTTATACATTGTTGTGTTTCTTTAGAAATAAACAATGGACAAATAGAGTCTTTAAACACTTCAGATGTAAAGTTACTGGCTGTGAGCGTGACGTCAAAATGAATGGCACTCAACGGGATGCTAATGGCGGGGGATCGCTTGATAGCAACAAAATGGCGCCATAGGAGGCATGCTTAGTCAAGGCTGGCTTACCCCCTTGGCTAAATCTTGTCTTCGCCGGTGATGTCCAATTGCATGTGGTCATAAACAGTGCTGTAAAGCCTTTTCTGTAAATTCCCTTGAAGTCAGTGTGATGTTTATTTTTATGAAATTAAATCACAGACAAAATAGGGTGTAAGAGATATAACACCTCTTGTTTCAACAGAGTTTAATGGCAGTGAGAAATATTACTTTTTCAATTGTGTAATGCTCAGATCTCAAGTAGTGTACAACACAATGTTGTGCGGTATCTGCTCTACAAAATTGTACGTCTCTCCTTGAAGCCATCAAAAATCAAAACCATATATCTGGAATCAATTTTATAGTGCAGGATGGATTAAAATAAAAAAATAAAAAACCTGAATGTAGTTTTGAGGGCAAAAGCCTTCAGGTCTAGGTTTTAATGTTGCAAAGAAACCAAAAGTAAATATGGTCAGAAAATCTGCAGTGAAAGCACACCCTATTGTATTTGTTTTGTGTATTTACATGTTTTGTATTTGCAACAATGAGGACCCATTCCAGAGAAATGGACTTGATGAATTACTGCATTTGGTCATCTGGCTTTATGCTGAGAGAGCTGTTATGGGTTTTATTTATGTTAATGTTATGTTAATTATTCAGGTATTCCTCTTTGGGCAGCAGACCGCTGGATGCCAAAGAAAGTTAACTTAACATCCAACGCTATGCTCACATTTTCTAAATTTTATCTCATATCCCATACACAAAATCCAACTTTCAGTTGTAGCTAATTTTTTAATTATATAGCTACAACCCAATTATAAGATTTAAGTAATGAAATATTGATCACATATTTTGTCAGAAACACAATAAAGCCCTGACAAAACAATGGTTGTACCTTTGCGTACCTGCGTCTCATCTACTAATTTTCTGACATGAAAGTATGAAATTGTACAGCTGTAGTGAAATATCTAAAACATCTTTGTTGCGCACAAATACATTAACTCTATGGGTGTATGATTTTTAATGCCTCTAAAATGTACCTCTTCATGTTAAATTTGCACTGATACGACTTGAAGTACTTAAACTAGTTCAGTACATTCTTTGCAATTCAAGTTGATGTTTTACCTTGATTTTCCTAAAATTATTTTTCAGGTAAACTTGGGAAAAATATCTGTTCTGTCAGGGAAGCATTTAGTTTTGTATGCCTGAATATGAAGATATATCTGAATGTTTTTCTGTTTTACATTTAAATTGATTAAACAGGGTTCCAGATTCAGTGGTTCCATCTTTGCTTGGACAGCCTTTTTTATTTTTAAGGTAATTCAAATGAAATGTAATTTGTTGTACAGACATTAAGGTATGTATTAGTAAACTATATATATATATACAGTATCTCTGTGGTTCTTTTATGCTGCCATCATATTAGTCATGCCAGCTTTTTCACATTTTGCTACCTTTCACATGTTCAGCAAGTAGTCAGCTGATCTGCCCATAGGTGTTCTTATTGAAGTGATAATTGCAGCATCTGTTACCAACCTACTTTGAATGAAGCGATGAGTTAATCCATCCACTTCATCTGGATCAGGTCAGGTTGATCGATTTCCTGTATGTGGGAAGTGCAGCCCCTGTGACCTGCTCCTGTATAAAGGGAATTGTTATTTCATGCAGTTTATGTCTCCCTATAAAAGTCTACATGATCATCAAACATAAAGAGCTACTGTCCAAAGTTAGGTTGGAACAGGGTCTGGACACACTTAACAAAACCTTTACTTTATAATACAACAGTATCACAATGGTAATGTTTATTGCAGGGCTATTGTTGTTTATTGCAAAGCATTTTACATGTGTTACTTTTGTTTGTGTTTGTGTGGTATAGCATTTAGAAAGAATCCATTCATCTTCATTTTCATTTTTTTCTGTATTTTTTAGAAATACCGAATTTAAAATGTACAAAGCATTATTATGTGTTCAAATGAAATTCAGGTATTGCTCAACACCTGGATAATGCCATTGCTCTAGCTACTGGATTATAGTGGTGGCAGGCAGCACCACAACAGATGCCTCTCGAATGCAAGAGACTGGTCAAAGTCCTTTAAGGAATTATTATCTAAAGTGCTCTGACTTTAGCATAAGGTGTTATGCTAAAGTGGTTTCTACTAGTCTGGATTTCTGAGTCGCTTAGTTGAGGAACTGGAAGTTTTTTCTTGGTCAGGCTGCAAACTTAGTGTGCTCCCTCTAATGAAGTGGAGACCATTTTATTGTGTTCACTTGAAAACAAGTCTTAGGAATTACTCTCAACGCCAAAGCAGAAATAACCTTAAAAAAAACATTAGTACATGATAAGTTTATATGGATAAATAGTAAATAATATAATGTAGACAAGTCAAACATCATCTTAAATCATCCTTGATGCTTTTACGTATTTCTTAATGATGCCATGTGTTTATTGGGCCTAGTGTTATGAGATTAACATTCAGTTTGACAAAAACACTACTTTTACTTAACTGTGCAGACACTATTGTTAAAATCGAGTGTCTGTGATTTCCTCTCTAAATAATTTCTAATTACCAATTTATTTTGACAAGTCACTCAGACTTGAGGAACTGCACTCGTACTCAACTTGGGCTGCAGTGTTAAAGATCGGTTTGTTGCTAGCATTAGAATTAGAGCTGGTCCGATATCATTTTTTCTTCCCAATACCGATTCTGATACCTGAACTTGCGTATCGGCAACTACCGAGTACTGATCCAATACCAGTGTGTATACTACTATCCCTGCATGGATGGGACATGATTTCTATCTTAGTTGTTGGTCTGGCTCAGGTTAAACTGTTTGTAAAACACAACAGGAACAAACATAAACAATGATCGCCACAGAAATTGCTTTTATTATCCAGTTTGACAGTCAATTATGACGGAAAAAAAACATAAATAAACTACTGTAACGTAGATTTTCTTTAGGTCTTTATTATGTGGTATCGGATCGGTGCATAAACTCCAGCACTTACCAATACCAATACCCGCGTTTTAGGCAGTATCGGAGGTGATACCGATACTGGTATCGATATTGGAACATCTCTAATTAGACTATCACTATGTGATTTCTTCTCAACTTGTAGAAAGCACCCACAGCATTTTCAAAGCCTAGTTTATCTACAGTGACAAAGGTCTATACTGTTAGAGTTAAAAATACATCCATCCTGTAATAACTTACTGTTTTAAGCTGTCAGCTTTGTGAAGACAGACAGCCTTGTGTAAACAGGTTTGTGGGGGGTTACCCCTTTGTAGTTTGGTCACGCTGCACTGTCTGAATAGCACAAAGATTCCACTCAGATGACAATGCAGGGTGGCACAATACAGCGGCTCGTGTTTACAAATAGCAGCATCCATGCTTTTAACACCTACTAGTCCGGAACAGTCATTAACCATCTTCAGATCCTGGCTCTGTTAACTCTTAACTTAATTCAGTAACTACATGGACAGTAAAACGTTAGAATTTTATAGTCAGTTGGTTACTAGTTGTCAGTATTTACTAATTTATCATGACTTCTTGTTGTCCAGAAGTATATGTTGCCTTAAACTCAGGGGGGAATTTGTTTTCAGCTGATAGTCACATTGCTTCCTCAATAAATGAAATAAAACAAAGTTCCCAGACAAATATATTTGACAAAGAAAGGCAGACAATATGACAATGAATTTGCTTTGCAATGGTGGATTGTGACATTGTCTGTCTGTTCCAGACAGTGTTGTCCAGACAGACAGAATGGTGAATTAACATAAACACAGAGACACAATACTTCATTCACAAAAGCTCTATTCCATCACAGCTATTTGGGTCACTTGACCATTAATGTGTTCTGTCTATTGCTGAGTGAAAGCATGCCAGACTCAGCTCAGACTGCTTTCCATGCTGTTATTTCCCTAAAGTCAAGTCAAGAAGGTAATGGGCTGCAGAGTTTGTATTATAACAATATTTTAGATATATTACAAAAGGTCCCATGGCACTTTGAGGTTTTTTTAACATTAATATGCATTCCCCCAGCCTGCCTATGGTCCCCCAGTGGCTAGACATGGCGATAGGTGTAAACCGAGCCCTGGGTATCCTGCTCTGCCTTTGAGAAAATGAAAGCTCAGATGGGCCGATCTGGAATCTTATGACCTCATAAGGGGCAAGGTTACCTCCCCTTCCTCTGCTTTGCCAGCCCAGATAATTTGGCCCGCCCATGAGAAAGAGAGAGACATCATGGCTTTTAAAAGAGCAAAGTGTCAGTTGGTCAGTTGGTCAAGCCCCCCCACACTCTCAATTGCTACAGACACAGAAATGGCACATCCTAAGGAAAGCTCATTGTGTGACTGGCTCTAGTGACTGCAATTCTGCACCAAGGCTGAATTTTGGGAAAGAGACTTCAGATACAGCATTAGGGGACCAGTAAGGTCTATGTAAAAGCATCCAAAAAGCAACATGTCATGGGACCTTTAAAGAATGACTTTGCATTACATTTGGGACGGTTTAATTAAAGATGGTAGTGATGTAACCCTAAGTGAACGGCAACAAACCAAAACATCAGTCAATTTATTTCCATGTATTTATTGGTAACACTGCATTTCAGAGAGTCAAACTGACTGCTCACAAATGATTGATTACTGTATAAAACATAATTAAATGTGAGATACAGGATCAGCCACACATGGTTTCAAGCAAGAAAAACAAATCTGAGCAGCTGGATTGCAGCTGCACTCCTAATAGCTGTAAAATGAGCTGTATATAAAATCCACTTCAAAAGCTCAGATCCCACAGCGTGTTAGATTTCCAAGAGGGGTTGATTGAGAGAAACGTCAAAATGGTTAGTCCAGTAGAATGCCATCTGTAAACCATGATCACACCTGAGCTGGAGATGTCAGCCCTCTTACTGGTGCATGCAGAGGCTAAGATCGCACAGCACAGCACCTGAAAATGAGTACAGACAGTACAGCTTAAGATAATCTTACAATTAGCCATCATTTATATGCGGCCTTTGCAAATAAATATATGCACAGTTATGATCCTAGCAGGCCAACCTGTATCTTCGAGGGCAACCGTGATGACCAACGATGTACTCCTGAGCATAGCAGAACCGTCTGCAGAGTCCTCTATACCCACATGTCCAGTACTGCATTTCTGTATCATTGCCTGTAGATAATTATAAAAGAATTCAAAAAATTTCCCATATTTCTGATGAATATTGACACAACTTGTGGACTCAGCTATAAACAAATCACATTAAATCCATTTATCTTGAAAAAAAGTTAACAAAAATTGCAATTACTTAATGGTTAACAAAAACTGTTGTGTTGTGATGTCATAATTTGTTTGTCTTCTTCTCAGAGCCACACAAGCAAGCCCACCAATGAGCACAGTGTAGTTTGAACATTTGTCATAACATGATTCGCTTGATTTGATCTTGCACAGGAAGAAAATGGGTGTATCCATTGCTTACCCTCCCCGACTGCGAGCATCAGGAGAAGCACAAGGAGAACCAAGCTCAGTCCTTTCATGTTTAGGTACCAATAAGCTTTCAGACACTGTTGTTGACAGGCTGATGCTGCATTTATACAGCATTTCAACCCACGGGGGAGGAGTCTGTCGTGCTCTGTCCAAATCACAATAACAAAGTATCGCTGAATGATGGCAGTCTGAGGGCTGAAAGTCGGGACTATCAGCTTACTCAGCTTAGTCCAGAGCTGCAGCTTCTTGAGAATTTAAGATGACTTTTAGGCATTTTACAAAGAACCATACTGTAATTATATGTGTTAAGTGTTTTGTGCATAACAGTAGGCCTACTTTATTATACAACCTGTTCTGTGATTGAGACACTACAAATTACCTACCATCAGAGAAATCTAAATAAAAAAGGTTCCGTTCTTTAGTACTTACATACACCCCTATATGGCTGTTCCACAAAGGACTCCTTCAAACGAACAAGCCTTCCAAAAATTGTAAGTATAGGTAAAATAGTAACTTATCTATTTGTTTTAGACACAGTAAGCAGTACAATTCTATCCTGCTGTTTTCAGGGCTGCCCTCTGTTCGACCACTGCTCTGCCCACTTCTGAATATGGCAAAAGTTCATGTGTTATTGCTGATGGTGTGAAACTACAATCAAACAGCACAAAACATGCTGCTCCATTGACACAGGGGAGGATTGTTAACAAAACAATAACAACACAAGGCATAGCTGCATAACTAGACATAGACGTATACTTGTAGAGCATGCCCCCTAGTGATTATTAAGATGTTTGCTTGTTTAATCTCTCTCTCTCTCTCTCTCTCTCTCTCACTCACACACACACACACACACACACACACACACACACACACACACACACACAAACTGGAGATAAGACTTATCTTCAAATTGACATTGAGGCATGACTGTTGTAAAATGATGAAACATTCACAGCTCAAAGACGCACTGTAACTGTGAACAGCTGAGTGTATTCTCTCTCTCTCTCACGCACACACACACACACACACACACACACACACACACACACACACACATACACACACACACACACACACACACACAGAGTTTTAGGAACTGTGCTTGTTTTATTAGATGTACTTGTTGTAATAATGCATTTTTCAATACTGTTTTAATGGCATGATGAGCAGCATTACCTTGCTCAGCACCTGAGTAATTCAGAACATTTAGCAACCTGCCAAATTTAAAAGCACTTTTCCTGAGAAGAACAAAAACTTTTTCAAGCTCTCCCATCACATATCCCATGACTACAGCATACTCCTTTGTTTATAAGATATTGCATGTATGACAAAAAAGAGAAAATAAATTGTTTTCTTCCAATTAATGACCAAAAGAATGTTGATTTAAGGTTACTCTGGGTACAATTGTGTGCATCTCATCAGTGTGAATCACATTGTGGGGCTTCAATAGTACATAAAGCCATTCTCTCTATATATAGAGTGATACATTTGCTACTTAAGTACATAATATAAAAAAGATTTGAGTATATAAGTATAAGTATTAGCAGCAAATTGCACAAAGTATCAAAAGTAAAAGTACTCATTATGCAAAATAGCCCCATTGAAAGTGTTGCATTTACTGTATTATAGGCCTATATTTATTATTGGACAAACAAAAGATCTGCACACTTTATTAAAAGCTCCCAAAGCAAAGATGCTGGGCAATTTTAATACAATGTGCAAACCTCAAACCCCAGAGGCAGCAGCAGCAGAAGAAGAAGCATGGTTTCAACAAGACAAATTAAACAGCAAGCTACTTTTTTTAATCAAACAAACACATTCTGTCGAGAGTACTATTGTTTGGTTAGTAGTAGCCTACTATAGGTTAAAAAAAAAGTATCCACTTAAGAGCTGTAATTGTTCAACCTTGTTGTCATTGATGTTGTTATTGTGAAATATGAATAAGCAAACTTATATAGGCCTAAATTTATAGCCTATAACTAAAAAAATCAGATCATGAAAAACGTGTTAATAATTCAATTTGAGTAACATAATTGTGTATTTTACGTAATGATACAGTTTACGTCTTTGCGTAATGACATCACGCCATTAAGCAACTTTTAGCAACAAATTGACCTGCCTGCCTGCAACCTCCCCTAAACAGTGGTGTGTGCCCTATCATTCCAAGATGGCGGACCTCCTAGGCTCAATCTTAAACTCGATGGAAAAGCCTCCAACAGTCGGCGACAAGGAAAGCCGACGAAAGGCTCGAGGTACATCACGTTTCGCATAAATAAGGACTCGTTTTGCAGTACTTTAAAACAGCCCAAATGGATATAATAAGGGACTTAGATTTGTGTCAAAAATGAGAAGGACAGGCGAACAGAGCACTGCTGGTGTTGCCATTGGCCAGTTGAGCTCGCAGTGTTGTGGCCCTGCTTTAGCACCGCCTCAACGGACCACGCAGCCCGCACGTCCGCAGACTGCTGCAGACCCGAGGTCACAGTCTAGACTAGCTAGGAATGTGGGAAACCAAGCTTTTTGATACACTGAATAACTATGAACTAAGAATGACTTGTGTTAAAAAGGGTTCACTGTTTTGAAACATTCGATACAATCAAAATGGCGAAATCTGCTGGTCATATCATATTCATGAATAGATTAAATTTGAGAGCATGTTCAAACTGTTACTCTAGACAGAATACAAGTGGCGCTGCTGTTACATAACACAACCTGCTTTAAGCACCATGTAAACACCCAGCACTGTTCATCTGCAGCCTCCTGAATGTTGACATAGAAAATAAGTTTCCTCTTAACATTCATAGTGCTCTACCTTAAGATATCAATATCTCTCTCCTGTTATTTCCATTCCTGATCATAGTTTTAGCTACCGTTTCTCTCTGCCAGTTAATTTACAGCTTTTACTTTTCAAAAACAATTGAACCAGCTTTGCTGTAAGATCAGGTAATGGGCATGTTTTAAGTAGACAACATTGAATATTGTAAAAAAAGTGTACGTAATAATTATTCATATATTTGTTAATTGGTAGTGATAAATACTATAGCTACAGAGATAGATGGTAAATCACCTATTTAAAAGTTACTGAAAGCTACCTTTGAGACCTTCAGCGTTACGAACAGCAGCTCCTTTTCTGAGAGGCTCCATATATAAGCCTAACTATTTTAATAGTACTTAATAAGTAATTTTAGTAAGAATGTTTATGGTTTGCAGATCTCACGTGAAACTGTACTTTTTTAGAGCCCAGCACAGAATTGTGACACTGTGGCAATGCTGAGTATAGTGTTGCTACAAGTAAACAAACGTCATCTAATTTGAAGTTGTTGTGAGGATATAACCACAAGAGGCGGTGATAAAAACTAACCAAATCTGTTTCATTAACTCTTATGAGTATGGCTTGCGATAAAACATCAGAGGCTGTTTGACTGGAGACACATGCAACAAATAATTGAGTCATTGTGTACTTGCCCTGAATGTTCTGGAAATGTGGTTAGGGATTACAAGAAGTCTGTCTCTTGATTAGCCTTTTCGTGACTTAAGGCTATAAAAATATGAGCAGGCCGGTTGTAGCTGTAAGATGATGTGATCTGTGTTTTACAATAGAAACTTTAAACGCTAATCGGACACAAACAAACCACATAACCTGAAAATTTTAAATCTTTTTTGTTTTTTTAAGAGCAAGCCGCAAGACTCAAGAAGATGGAGGAAGATGAGAGAAGAAAGAAAGCAGAGTTTAGAAAAAAGGTGAAAGCTTAAGTATCGCATCTGTTACACTATTGAATATACACTCAGTAGCCACTTTATTAGGTACACCACAACAATCTAATGCAATCCAATATAACTTGCAGCGTTTATAATAATAGTTTTTGTTGACAAATTCAATTATATGTTTATTACCGAGGTTATGGTTAAAGCTGGTGCTGTACTGGACTTCATTATATTGAGTAATTGGTTCTCTTTTGCCTTTTTTTATTTAGATATGCGGGACAGAATATTAGAAACACCTCAATATAATGCAGTCCACTACACAACCACCTTTAACTTTGACATAAATGCTAAAACATATAATTGAATAAACACTTTTTATGACGACGCCAACATAAACATTTAAAGGCACCCTAAAAGTAGACTTTATGGTTGTACAGTTGTATTGGATTGCATTAGATTGTATACGTCTATATGATAAAGTGGCCACTGATCTAACAAAGAGCTCCTGTGGCCTCTCTTCTTCTCTGTCGGTATTTATCACATTTAAAAGTACACAGACTGACTCCCTATGTCTCTCTTGTAGATGGAGAAAGAAGTGTCTGATTTCATTCAAGACAGTTCACAACAGAAACGAAAATACAATCCTATGGGGAAGATTGAAAGGAGTATATTGTAAGTAGTGATTTCTTCAGATAATAAGCTCATTTTACGCAAAAAATGGCATGTTTTATCATATGCTCGCAACAATTAACAAGTCATTCCTTTCTGTCTTATAGGCATGATGTTGCAGAAGTGGCTGGTCTGACTTCTTTTTCTTTTGGAGAGGACGAGGAGAGCCGTTATGTCATGCTTTTCAAGAAGGTCTGAATACTTTGCTTTTAATATAGTGTTAGATATCATGTGGGGAAATGTGACTTATTTCCACCTTGTGCTATGGCAGGAGTTTGCTCCATCAGATGAGGAGCTAGAAGCTTATCGCAAAGGAGAGGAGTGGGACCCCAAGCTGGCAGAGCAGCGGCGCAGATTAAAAGTAAGTTTCTGTTTGTTTGTTTTGTCTCACTGAGGCCCCTTTCATACATGCACTCTTTTACATTAATCTGATGGCAATTTAACGTCGTTCTCATATCTGAATAAGCTACCTGTTCACATTTGCGTAAAAGTCCCAGCGCCTATCTCACTAGGGCCTATCACTGTACAGTCACCCCACGATTTCACGATGTTGCAAACGCGCAAATTCAAGCATTCACTGTGACGTTGGTGCGACTTGCAATTTTGACCAATCACCGCAACTTTTTTGCAAATTTGACCAGATATCAGAGTTTCACTCGACTTCAACCAATCCCAGCAGTCCCCGTGCCAGACTCTGTATCAGTATGTGACTCTGAGAGCCAATGACCAAGTGGGAGTGAGAACGGGTTGACATCACACCTACGTGGCCATATTCATTTCCTTGTTTAACGAGACATGTGTGACTCGAACAACTCACATTTACCATCAAAACGTACAGCAAAAAACATTTCGGACCGTGCTGCCAACCTGAATACATTTTAAAACCAATGTACATTTTAACACCAATGTACATTGGAACGTTTTTTTTCACTCTGGTGCTGCTGAAGCGGCTGCTGTTTCAATCCTGTCGGCTCTCTGCAGTGGGCGGGGCTGCTGAGTTCCCCCAGAGACTGACACACACACACACACACACACACACACATTGGCGCAGGATAAACCGGAGATTAGATGTACAGGATGACCTAAATTGAGGACAGCTACACTCGTTATTGTAGGTGCAATAATAAGTTAAAGTCCAATAGGTACTTTATCAAACCGTATGAATGTGTGACCCAGGCCAGGATAGGAAATTAACTAACAATGTAAAGATCAACAAGTCACTGACAGACATGTTCAAATGTGATTAATTCAATAAATTATTATTTTTTGTCTTAAATTCACCAGCCATTATCACATTATATCAACATTTGCAGCACCCTGAGCCTTTTTGGTAAGGTTACTAGGAAAACTCGAGTAGAGAGTAGAGGCTAGAGTAGTTTTATTCTCCTCAAAACAAGTTTCCTTTTAATTTTTTGAAGAACTCTACAAAAACTATCTATTTAACTTTCTCTGTCTCCCACAACTTCATTGAAACAAACATACAAAAAACATTTCAACTTTTATCGCAATTTTTTACAAAAGCTCCCGCAACATCAGGCATTTTGGGTTGCAACAATCTGAAAAAATGTCAAAATCCTGGAGGGACTGACTGTATCACTTTCAGTTTACAAGTCTGAATTGAATGATGTCCTACTGTACCTAACCATGTAAAGGCTGCAGCAGCACAAAGTGAAACAAGCAAAGAGGGAGACGGACAAAATCACTGTTCGTCTCTCAATAACAAATTACAATGCAATTTTGTTCAGACTCAACAAGCATAGAAGAAACCCCAATTTCTTCACAGACTGTCACTTTAATGGAGCACAAAGAAGTAAAATGGTGCCTTAATTTAGATAACCTTGACCACAAATGATCTTTGGCTAAGGATATCATTATTATGTTGCCCTTTCCATGCAGTTCATTTTCAGTAATATGCATAATCTATAGTTGACTGCTACAAGTCCCATTATCCTCTCAGGAGAGATGTTGAAATATGTTGATTAATTTACTGAGGTAAAAGCTAGTGAGGCAGATTAAGAGGAACCAGGTATATTTTGATGTACGTTTTACATTTTTACTGCCAAGGAACTCCTAGAATGCCTTTTACATTGGTGATATCTAATTATGTATATGGTGTTGATTCATCACCAGATGCTGATATACAGACTGACTTTTTCTTTCCTCTTCACTGCAGGAACAGGCTGCATTGGAAGAAACTGCATCCAGTCAGACAAAGAAGACAGAAACATGTCCCAACTCCAACTACAGAGACAAGTACAGTCACCTGATTGGCACCTCAGCTGCAAAAGATGCAGCACATACACTGGAGGCCAACAGCGCTTATGGCTGTGGTGAGTAATTGTTGTTGCACTGATCCCTGTCTTGCTTTTCCTCACTTACATAATTTGAACCACAGTTCTCCTCTTTATTCACTCCTTATTTTGGTATTTTTTTTCTTTCCAGTGCCTGTGGCCAACAAGAGGGACACACGCTCCATAGAGGAAGCCATGAATGAAATCCGAGCGAAGAAACGGCAGAAGCAAGAGGACGACTCAGGGGCACACAGCAGCAGTTCTTGAAACACCACCACTTTTGCTTTCTGTTGTTTGTTGTGTGTGTGTGGGTGTGTGAGCAGTCTAATTCATCCTATAATGCAATATCTTGTACTTCAGACATTTTAAAGTAACTTATATGACAGCCGTTGAATCCAAATCTTGTTTAGTGGAGGATAGTGTGTCTGATCAAGGAGCTGGATTACTATACTATATGTGTTTTAACATTTGCTTGTGATGTTCTTTCAACTATCAAGATTCTCACACACATGATTGGACCCTATACAGTATAAAAAACATGTTTTGATAAAAAAAAAACAATGTTTCTGGGTGTTCAGCACCCTATATCTTAAGTGACATTTGTATTAAAATGTTGACAGTTTTGAGCTATGGCCAGGCCGGATCACATCCTGAAAGCCAAGTTTTTACGTCAATCATGGCTGAGAAGTCAGTGTTCCAATTATCCAATGCAGCTTATAAAAGGGAAACAGGAATACTGTCTATTGTGGGTTCATTTGGGTTTTTATTTTTGTTTTTTGTAAGTCTCTACCTGTTTCAGATCTTTGGTAAGTTGGAAGCATGCCATTTCCTCCATCTCAAGAGGAATCCCATTTAAAAAAAATACTGTTTTGTGAAATTTAGGAATTTGTGATTAAGTCTGAGATTTTTTTTGTTTCGATGTACATCTGCACTGAATTAAGCTGTTACTCCAAACAAACTGCTTTATTATTAAGCCAGGTAATGGCTTGCAATAGGCATTACGGTATAGGGAGCAGGAGTACCAGAATTATTTTAGGAATATCGAGCACATCTCTCTTGGTTGTCATATCGTCAAGTAAGTTTCTTGGCATCTTGATGTCAATTTTAACATGTTTGCACGTTTTTATCCCCCCATGTGTGTTAATAAATGGAGAACAGTATTAAGTCTTTGTCTGCATATTAGTCCTCAATTCTTCACAACCTACTGTTTGAATGTTAGCTGGTTTTAGACTGTTTTTGGTGTTTTACAATATCATTTAATCCAATACAACAACACAAAATACAGGCTCAAAAATGACCACAGTAGAATCACCATTATTCAGTGATACGTTCATTCTCACTGGGAGTAATAGAAGATAGCACAATGACTTGATCATGAGTGCGCTCGCTGGTCATCTACTATACACTCTTGTCTAAAGTTGCCTAAAGTTCAGTATATCAGCCGACGAACATCTGACAACTGCCCTCCTGTCACGAGGAGACCCACATATTATGTTGGTGAGGGTAATGGTTATTTGGCAGTGGTGCAATATAACTAAATGCATTTACTCTAGTAGTACTTGAACTTTACATTTTACTCTAATTTTAAGTTACTACAAATATTTAACTTTCACTACATTTATATGACATACAGTAGCTGTCTCCTAAACTATTTTATAGTATATATATATTTAGTATATACTATTTTAAATAGTACAGTTAAAATGATGTGCAGCTAAGGCATTATAATGCAAGATGATGCATTTGTAATAGTAATAATAATAATGAACAATATTAATAGTAGATAGAAACGGCCACCCAGTCAGCTAATGAGTACTTTTACTGTTGATATTTCAAGTAAATTTAGTTGCCAATAAGTAGGCCTATTATGTAAGTACTTCCACTTTAGGAAAAGTATGCAGGATTTACTTGTGATCAAGTTGTATAGTGTGGAATCGCTACATATAGTTTAGTAAAATATCTCAACACTTCCTCCACATCTGTAATGTAATCACTCCATACCATATCTTGTGTGTAGTAGAGTCACTCTGCTGTTACTACTCTACTTCATCCCTGTTCCTAAACTGGCTCTGCCTTTTATCTCCTGAAGAGGGCGCCAAAGATAAACCCAAAGAACAGTTTGATGGACATTTTTGTATCCTTGTCTCACAGTCCTGCAGTTTCTGTCCTGCAGAAACTCACTTATTGCGCACTGAAGACTTAGTAAGTCACGCACATGTTAAAAATGAAGTCCATGTTTTTCTTCTTTTTCACCATTTGGTTTGCAGATGCAGAGCTAAAACCCCGGAAAGGTAAGAGCTAAATCCTGTTGATGCTTATTCTGGCTTGTTCAATGACAGTGACCATGTTAATCAGATTTAAAGATTTTTTTTCTCGGACTCGGCCAAAAGTGAACAGATATTTTAAGAATAACATCCTCTTTTGCTCTAGCGTTAACCATTTGGTGTAACTGTAGTGTTTTATGGTGAAACCTATTTATAGGCCTCTCATTCTGTGACAGAAGCTACCAAAAGTTAAACTTCTGTTTGTTTTAATGGGATGAAGGGGGATCAGTGGTATTCATTTGCAGTTTCCTATGTTTTCCCCTGGCTAGCATTACTTTGAGTTGATGACACTTTGACGAAATGTTTAGTTCAAGCGCTTAAATATCCACGGTAATCTGCGCCACATGTGGCTCATCCTCATTTTTGACACCCAGGGTCCGGGGGGGTGGTATGTACTTTCAAAGACAAGACATACAGCCCAGGAGACAGCTGGCATCCCTACCTAGAGCCCTTCGGATTCATGTTCTGTATGCGCTGTGTCTGCGCAGAGGTACCGTTGAACACGTTATTTATCACTTCTGAATAAACATCTAAAGGAATATTAGACTACACTAACATTGCTCGGCTGTCTGGAGAATTCTGTGTTTGGGATTTTTTTGTGTGCTTGTAAACTCTCTCTTAGACAGGTCATGTGAAATGTAACACAATCAAGTGTCCTGCTCTGCCATGTGAACACCCAGTAGCTGAGCCTCAGCAGTGTTGTCCAAGATGCACAGGTAGACTGCCCTCCTCTAACACCCTATCAGCTCTGAGTTAGAGAGTTTTAGTGGGTGACACTGCTGTCTTGTGTGATGTACCCTCCTCAGATGAGCCCAGGATCCCTGCAGGGCTGCGAGCTTCAGTGAAATCCTGCAGGTATAATGGAAGTATTTATCAGCCAGGGGAGACCTTCACAAAGCTCGACCTCTTCCCCTCCAAGCAAAGCAATCAATGTGTTATGTGCACATGCTCTGTAAGTTTCTTTTCCCATTAAACAGCATATTCAAGCACTACCACCAAAGTCAAGAAAAAATCCTTAATTACTTGATGTACATTAAATGAATGTTAAAAGATCTCGTATTCCATGCAGAGAAAACTTTTAGATATGTTTGTGTGTGTGTGTGTGTGTGTGTGTATTTCTGCCCACTAACTTACAGATTTGCTGCTAATACTAGCCAGTTAGTGTAAAGACATCATTAAATTCCATTTAATCTGTAACTGGTGAAAGCATCTTGTTTTGGTTCGTGTGTAGGCTCAGCGTGGTTGTAATCGGCACAAGACATTGGAGTACATTTTTAATTTAGGAAACTAAAGGCAGATATCAGAGAAGAAAGTGGAAGTGAAGCCAATATTGACATCACCCTGGAGTTGTCCTTTAAAGGCAGCATGATGTGAGATTTTACGAGTTGTTAAGTGGTGTATATTAACAGATGTTTCCAATGAGACAGCACACAACAACATACGTCACAACAAGATTCCTAATAAAAATTTACAGCGGTACAAGTCACGTTTATCCTAATACACTTGTTATATGGATCTCTTAATTACTTGTTGTATTACTTTTGCACTGTTCTGATCTGTTAAGGCCTGATTTCAATGTAACATTCTCACAGCTTTGCTTATTAAGATATCGGTTTCCCATGTTTCACAGAAGACAGTGGGATTATGATTTACTGCAGGTTTTTAAAACGGATTACTCAGCAAGTTTTACCAGACACGAGGTGTCCTGAGGTTGCTATGAGCATGTTGTCCATTATTTTTAGCTTTTTGTGGTTATTTGTGTCCTTAAGGAAGACACTGAATCCTTATTGTCTCAGATGAGCAGGAGGGCACCTTGCATAGCAGCTCTGCCACCACTGGTGTCTGAGTGTGTCCATTATGTGTGGCAGAAGAATATTTTTGGTATTTTTCAAGAACATTAGATCGCAGAAGACACTGTGATTATTTGTTTGGACTGGACTATGATTCGGAGTCACATAAATTTGAGTCAATATTATTATAATATGAACAGGTCTCAAGAGGCCTGCACAAACATTGGAGTACTTAAGTCTTGCTCTATGGAGCTCATACTTGGAAATTTAAGAAGATAAGAAACTTTCCCTCCCTTTCTTTTCTCAGAATGGAAACATTTTCTGTGCTCTGAAAACATGCCAACCAATCACCTGTTCCTCACCAGTCTCTGTCCCAGATACCTGCTGTTTGGTGTGTAAAGGTAGTCAAACTCCTCCAAGCTGATAAATATGGCTTTATTCTGTGTCCATCCTGCAATCATGTTTTTTAAGACATAAACATGCAGATTAGGCCAGAGCATTGGCTAAGTAATAAGAATGTGTTTTTTTTTTATATTAATTTATATCACATAATGCAAATAGATGCAAAATTACACCAAAAATTATCAAAATGATGTTCAATGCAATGTTCCATTTTATACACTAAATAACATCACAATACTATCATAACATTATGAAACAATTCCACTAAAAGTCGTTATATAATCATTCTGAATGACGGCCTAGCCCTAATGTTGTATTTTCCGTCTTAATTACATTGTCCTCACGCTATTTGTTCCTATTTGGTTTTTAGATCATGGCACCAGTGGGTCCTCATCAACTGAGGATGGAAACCAGCAGCTGAACAGAGGCGTTGTATGTTCTTGCTTATTTATCATAACATTAACATCTCCTAATGCTTTCTCATAAAACTTGACTATCTTTGATATATATATATTTAAATGTAGAGGAAGCAATGTGGTGTTGTCAGTTGAGCAGGTGCACTTAACTACAAGTTACTGGTCTCACAGGCAAGTGTCTGCTCTGATGAAGGGTCCTTGAACATAACACTGAGATCCCTACCAGCTTCAGGGGAGCTGTTCAGTAGCTCACGCTGACCTTTGACCTCCCTGTGCAAGAGGGCGGGCAAATTAATAGTTTTCCCTTGAGCATCGGAAGGAGGATTTGCTCAACATGGCATCACATTATTTCTGAAATGTCCATATTGCTGTAATCAATAAATACAACGCTTTCAAATTTCCCCTCAAGATTCATAAACCACTTGGCCTGACAATAAGACTGATTTGCAATGTTGTTGTATTTGAATTGCTGAAAGAATCTGAGTTGTGGGAAGTGATTCAGAGATCTGGAGCCAGGCAATTAACTTATGATTTAGGGCTATGATGCTCCTTCAGCTATCACTCAGGGGAAAAGCAAGTAAAACCAAAAACTGAAAATATGAAAGATAACTTTGCTTTATAATATCTGTGTTTAAAAAAGAGGCATTCAGTCGGACCAGTGTTCTGGAGAGCAGAGCAGGGTGCGGTCCGACCGTGCCTCTACACCCAGAGACAGGACTTCTCCCAGAGGCCTGAGCCTCAGTAAACTCAACCTCAAAGGGGCTTCAGAGACCACCGTGAAGATTTTGTTGCAGAGAAAACACCAAAGAGGTGAGACGTTGTCAAAACAAAGATCCTGTATAGGTATTTGGTTTTATAGGCATGTTCCTCACAACTTTACGATTGCTTCCATATGCGGCACAATGCTCAGCTGTATTCCATTTCTCTCAGCGTGCTTATACAATGGCAAGACGTACTCTCATGGAGACCTTTGGCACCCAGTTTTGGGGAAGGTCCTGGAGTGCATCCTGTGCACTTGTACTGATGGCCTCCAGGACTGCAAACGCATCACGTGTCCCAGCCAGTACCCATGCCAACATCCTATGAAATCAGCGGGAAAGTGCTGCAAGACTTGTGCAGGTAAACATGGCTCATGACATAATGAACTGTTTACTGACATTTGGTTTTCTTGGCTATAAACACCATGCACACAACTTGTGTCTGTTTTGTCTCTTTAGAAAGTAAAGCTGAACGTAACCAGACACAGTGTCATCTGGGATATAAAAATAACCTCTTGGTGTATAAAGTACACTCACCCAACACTGTTAGGATCATTGCTATTGAAAGACAAGGTACTGCTGAGGTTGAAGTGCAAGTATGGAAGACTGTCGAAGGTAACTACTTTAACTACTGGTGGCAACTGAGATTAATACCACTCTGATATCTGTCAGTTAGATATGAAGCTACAGACAGGAGGCAGTTAGCTTAGCTTTAGCATATAGCATATAGCCCATTTTATGCTTTGGTTTTGTATAGTATAGTGCTGGTTAAATGATTTTGGAAGTACCTTTGTATTTATTGTATAGACATAAGAGTGGTATAAGTCTTTTCAACTAAAGCTGAAATTACTCTTATATAGGCTTTATTAGTACTGACTGAGTATAAGTGTCCACTAGAAAGCAGTGTGCCAGGAATTTGGGTTTTCTTTATTTTGGCAGAAACTTAATTCCAGCTTAAAAGAAACACTCAAACAAACGTGTTTCGAACAACAGCTGTATACAAGAAAACAGAGTATTTTCCAAATTGACAAACTATTCCTTTAAGACAAATAAGACAAGTATTGCTGCACAAATGTATGACTCTCATCTGAGTTCTTTATTTATGCAGGTGTGTTACAATTAATGGAAATTGGTTACGTTCAAAGAAAAGACATTGTGGATCATCCAGAAAATTACACGTTACTTACAACACTTGATGAAGGTTTGTTTCATGATTCCTTTTTTTTTTTTAAATCCTGCTGACTTATTTTATAGGACTATTTTGGTTCTGGTGTTGGATTTTATATTAAAGTTCTTTTTTTCCAGGGACTTGGAGAAAATTTAAAGGGGAGAGAGAAAATCTAAGCACAGCTCCTCAGACCACACTGTGTGAAGATGGCATACGAGAGATGGTCGCCTTTCTAAATCCCAAGCAGATAGAAGACCTGTGTTCACCCTGATGGTTTTTGCTCCCTTGACTCTCTTTTTACAACGATATTCCCAATAACATACAGTACATACTTTATTCATGCATGTTGCGGTTGGGTCTCCTGTCATTCCTGTAATACAAGTGGAATACTCATTTATAATATTGTTTATTGACTGATACATTGTTGTCTGTCATGTTTTAATCATCACATATTTTTATGGAAATTATTAGGTTACAAAACACAAGCTAAAACAGTGTTTGATAACTGTCATGTCAACCTCCGTATCCAGTTATTAATTTAGGGGTTGAAACTATGTTGACTCAGTAATGACATGTATAGTGCATCTATTGAATGATTGAGGACATTTTGGGATCAGTATTTCTTAAACACGCCATTTGCTTTAACCATATGAAAATAATCTGTGTTGTAAAATATGTTGTGCCACGTTCTGTTCAGAATGTGAAGGGTGTTTTAAGGATGTAATATGACCATCAACATATTTATTGTGAATATGAGGTGTCACCTTATTTAAAGTGCATTGATTGCTGAATCCTTACTGTGTGTATACATTTGACTGTCTGAATATTTTTTAGTAGCAAGAGGCTGTTATGAATGTAGCGGAATTAGGACCCAAACACAGAGATGACAGGCAAGCAGGAGAGTGTTTAACTGAGGGTTTATTTTACAAAAAGAGTCCAAGGAAACACAGGGATCAAAATGCCAAAAACAAAATCCAAAATCTCAAAAATCCAAAAGGTCAAGGAAAAAGAAAACCAAAAACCGGAACACAGACACTGGTAAGACTCACGAGGGGAAGATATATTACAGGGAAGGCAAACATGGAACACACAAACTCACTATCTGACAAGAGGATCTGACAAGGATCTGACAAGAGACAAAGGGAAAACACAGGAAGTAAAACTATACAAGACTAGACAGGGGAACAGACTATCAAAATAAAAAGGAAACAGAACAGACACAAGAACACCACAAGACCAGGGAGAAAACAGAGAATAACAGAACAGACACCAGAATAATACAAGACCAGGGAGAAAACAGGGAGAATAACAGAAAACAACAGAACAGACACAAGAAAAACACAAGACCAGGGAGAAAACACGGAGAATAACAGAATGCAGAAAAAGAAGCAGGAACAAAACTGAAACCATAACAGAGGCATTGCATTGGGGTTCAGTCTGCCAGCAACTACACAGCCATGTATTTGTTAGTGAGGAAACAGCCTTCCCAATTCTGTCTGATGTCAAAATATAGATGTATTGTAGCTATTTTTATGTAGCCACAGGATTTGCTTTGTTATTACAGCTTAATGACATTCTACCAGAAATGTTTGTATTTTAAAGTGGTCATAGTTGATGTAGCTGAATACACTTTATACCTCTGCTCGCAATTATAACCCATAAAATTTTGTCAGTGTATTATAGCAGTAAACATGGTCTGATTTGCTTTTAGTTATTACTTGACATGACATGTAATGGAATCATTTGCAAAGAACCATACACAGTAAGACGCTGGGAATATGTACTTAAGACAGGCTTAGGAGGTGGCTCATAGAGTTCAGAGCTGTCTTTGAAGGCATTGCTTTAAAATGATTTACTGATTCATTTATGGTTTACATGCCAGCCGCAGCAGAACGGTCCTAACACCCGTTTTCCCGCTGGAGATGAAATGTTATCAGAGGCATGGAAATCAAAAACAGATGTTCAAACTCCCTTCAAACCCCAAACTCACACACACAATATGCCTTTAAACTGCAAAGCAGTAACAACTTCTTGCATAGTCCAACTATGACCTCCTGATTGCATCAGACAAAGGACTTATTTCTGTACTGGTGTTATTAGATCTTAGTGCTGCATTTGATACTATTGACCATCATATCTTATTACTTAGATTGGAACATTTCATTGGTATTAAAGGGACTGCTCTGAGCTGGTTTAAGTCTTATTTATCAGATCGATCTCAGTTTGTTCATGTTAACGATGAATCCTCTGTGCACGCCAAAGTTAGTTAAGGAGTCCCACAAGGATCTGTTCTCGGTCCAATCCTGTTCACTTTATATATGCTTCCTTTAGGCAATATTATCAGGAAGCACTCCATAAATTTTCATTTTTATGCAGATGATACTCAATTATATCTATCAATCAAACCGGATGAAACTAATCAGTTAGCTAAACTTCAAATGTGCCTTCAGGATATTAAAACCTGGATGAGCTGTAATTTTCTAATGTTAAACTCAGATAAAACTGAAGTTATTGTTCTGGGGTCCAAGCACCTCCGTGACTCATTATCCAAAGAGATAGTTACTCTGGATGGCATCACCCTGGCCTCCAGCACCACTATGAGGAATCTTGGAGTTATCTTTGATCAGGACATGTCCTTTAATTCCCACATAAAGCAAATTTCAAGGATCTCCTTTTTTCACCTACGTAATATTGCAAAAATCAGGAATATCCTGTCTAAAAACGATGCAGAAAAACTAGTCCATGCATTTGTTACTTCTAGGCTGGATTACTGCAATTCTTTATTGTAATTGCAATTCTTTATTATCAGGCTGTTCAAAAAAGTCCATAAAGACTCTTCAGCTGATCCAGAATGCTGCAGCACGTGTTCTGACAGGAACCAAGAAAAGAGATCATATCTCTCCTGTTTTAGCTTCTCTGCATTGGCTTCCTGTAAAATCCAGAATAGAGTTTAAAATCCTTCTTCTCACCTACAAAGCTCTTCATGGTCAGGCACCATCTTATCTTAAAGAGCTCATAGTACCTTACAACCCTACAAAAGCACTGCGCTCCCAGACTGCAGGGTTACTTGTGGTTCCTAGAGTCTCTAAAAGTAGAACGGGAGCCAGAGCGTTCAGCTATCAGGCTCCTCTCCTGTGGAACCAGGTTCCAGTCTGGGTTCGGGAGGCAGACACCGTCTCCACATTTAAGAGTAGGCTTAAGACTATCCTTTTTGATAAAGCTTATAGTTAGGGCATATATAATAATATGCCCTACCCTAACCAAGGTTTGTGTCTCATCCCCCTCTCTGACCTTCTTGACTCTAACCCTACTTTTCTCTCCCCCTACCCTAACCAGGGTTTGCGTCTCATCCCCCTCTCTGACCTTCCTGACTCTAACCCTAATTTTCTCTCCCCCTACCCTAACCAGGGTTTGTATCCCATCCCCCACTTTGACCATCTTGATCTTAACCCTATCTTTCTCTCCCCCTACCCTAACCCGGGTCTGTATCCTATCCCCCACTTTGACCTTTCTGACCTTAACCCTGACCCTCCTGACCTTAACCCTAAGTGTCTCTCCCCCTACCCTAACCAAGGGAGGGTTTGGGGAGAGTTGTAGCCTGACCAGGCTCCACTCTTTACACTGTCTCTCCTGGTTATGCTGTAATAGTTTTAGACAGCTGGGACTTCCTGTGACACACCTAGTTCCTCTCTCCTCTATCTTTCTATCTTTCCAATTATGTGCATCCATGTCCCAGAAATGCTTGTTACTAACCTAGCTCTGGGGAGTCATTCCCCGGAGTCCTTATGTTCTTTTTCCCCCAGCATGTTTCCTTGGATCAGGGAGGCTCCAAAATCAAGGTTGTAGCTGTCGCCATGGTCCCGCAACACGCTCTGCGATGCCATGTTCCTCCTGCTACACTCTGCTATGCCGACTACAAAGGACTACTAACAACTACTATTTTTTTTGGGATTGTAACTGCCACTTTTCATTCTAACCCCAACCGGCCCGTCAGACACCGCCTACCAAGAGCCTGGGTCTGACCGAGGTTTCTGCCTAAAAGGAAGTTTTTCCTCGCCACTGTCGCACTGTTGCTTGCTCTGGAGGAAACTGTTGGGTCCTTGTAAATTCTGGAGTGTGGTCTAGACCTACTCTATCTGCAAAGTGTCTTGAGATAACTCTTGTTGTGAATTGATACTATAAATAAATTGAAATTGAAATTGAAACTATCTTAGCACCAAATAGCCGAAAGACAAAGTGGGCGACTAACTGATGAACATAGTGGAGCATTACGCAGCTAAAGAGACAGATATTTCACTCAGAAGATGGTAGAGACCAAAAACAGAGCTAAAAAGAGGAAATCAGAAATCAGTAAATCAGGTCAGAAACAGCTGAATGAAACTCCAGATCTGCAGTAAATAGCCAAATGTTGGTGTTCACCTTATCAACTCAAATGGTGATGATAATGTCAGCATTGTGGTCACGGCAACCAAAACAAGTGGTAAGAGCCCATTGCATTTATTTTATGCATCCAAGCTTGTGACATCCGTGGCCTGAGGCATTATATTTTTCGGTTGTCTGTCAGTCCTTCCCATTGGCAGGAACACACTATCTAATTGCTAGCTTTTTACTTCCGCCACTGTCTCTACCCTGTCCAGTTCCAACCTGATCACCTAGCCGGCCTTCCTTAATGGCTTGTTGAGACTGCTGATCTCCAAACCTTGATGCTTGATTTTGTAAGTGTATATAAACAATGCTACCAGTTGACCACATATCCAATAGTGCAATAAATATTCTGGCATTGTTTCCTGGCCATCAGAGGGCCCATTGTAAACGTAAACTTTATAGATCACTCCCAAATGATGTTTTTTAATTTTTGTAGTGGGGATTATTTTCCATAGGTGAGATTGTACTGTCAGATCTAAAGGTAGGCCACAAAACTAATCTGTATTTCCAAAACACAGTTCATAAAGTAGGTAATACTTCCTATCCAAAAATGTAAATTACACTGCGATAGACAATGTCATGGAAATACTGAGCTCCCTAATACCCATGTACTGTAAGCATGATCTGTGAAAGCAGTCTTTGGCTCAGCAGCACCGTGTGCAGTCTGTCCCTGGGCCTGTTTGATCAACAGGTGTCAAATTATCACTTTGGTTCCCATGATTCAGTCAGTGTGCAACTGCAGATTTGGTAGACTGAGTGGGCGCTTCAGAATAATATTGCTTCCCTTGTCTGTGATCTCCCGACGTGCTTTCTATATCCCCTCCCCTCCCACAATGACTCATTGTGTTTTTTCCACACTTTGCGCCAGGCAGCTCTGTCTGTCTCTCACTAAAGGCATGAAACAATATTTTGAAATGGACGCACTCCCTTTGAATGCCTTAATTACTCTCACAAAAAGGCCGCCATAGTTTTCTGTAAGCTGTTGGATCTGACAGTTTATAACAGCCTCTCCCTTGGTCGTCCAAAGAGACTGTTCCAGTCACAAGGGTGAGAAAGGAGGTGTTCTACTTTATTGCTGCCAATTTATATTAGTAATTAACATTTTCCCGTTGCCATTTTCCCATGCAGGTCATTGAATGATGAATGTGACATGTCCAGATTTGAAACAAGATTGATTTTCAACAAACACACTGCATCATCTGGCACTGCTTGTTTTGATCAGTCTTTATTTTGTGGATGTTTGAATTTGTTTCACGGGCCAATTCAGCTATGCATGCTCAGTCTTGGCTCTGGCAATTGTAACAGCTGGGGGCAGTCAGTAGGTATAAATCATGCAGTCGGTCTGCTCTCCGTGTATGTGTCCTCCACCCTGCCATGTAGCCCAGATTCAGTGAGAAGTAAAGAAAATCTGAGACTCCGGGTCATGACTCAGCCTAGGATTGGAGGTACTTCCGAGACAATTGTTGTGATATTAACAAATCTCATTTGCTGTTGTTTTATTTGTCAGAGAACATCAGTTAATGCATGTCACAGAAAAGATTATGTAGAAGGACTTCAATGCAGTAATCACGCTGTTTTGAAAACGAAAGCAGCTGAGTTGAACTAATTTCAAAAGATTGAATACAACATTTTCTCTTGTGCTGCAACAGGTAGTTCCTCGTTGATGCAAACAGTGTCTGCGAGGAACTGAAGCATTGCAAATCAATCAGGCAGTCTTTTGATTCAAAGGGAGCCAAATTGTGTTAAGTTAATTAAGTCTGATAGATGTGTTTGCTTTCATAGCTGATTAAGGTGCTCAGCAGAACCCCTGAGTTTATACTTCATCAAAATACTTCCGAAATCTATCAAGTGTTCTGTTTTTTACACCCTCTCCCTCATTAATTAAGTTGGCCCTGATCATTTTAGCTGATGATTGGAGTCGGGCCAAGAGAACATGGACAATACAGTGATGCATGTCATGAACATTGCTCTTCATCCCATTATCCCGAGCAGCTGAGTTTAAAGGTCCGACTTTTAAACACATGCTTGAAGTGACTGTGAACTTTTAAAGACAAAGCGAGAGCTTTTGTTTCACAGGATGAAGAAGACCAACGGCATTTTTTTTGGTTATGATCTGTAACTAATAATGGCCTATTTTCGGATGCCAGCCTGAGTATCCACAGCCTTTCCAGAATTACAACTGTAGTTTGTCACAGTTCAATTGTCTCATCAAAAGAAATAATGAATAGGTCCGGTCCGCAATGAACTCATTTGGAACTTTAGTAATGAGGAGTGTTGATGAGGTATTCAGGCCTATGCTTCCTGAGCCAAATCTGGTGTCTGAGTCTCCACAGGGTTATTCTCAAAGCTTAACTGTTGGCCCTCAATTTAAGAGTCAAACTATTCTTACCCAAACATTTCTCAAGGCTTGATTGCAGTGATGACTGCTCCAGATGTGAGAATGTGCGCTGAAATATACAGAAAAAACCACATACAGATATATAAACAAAGATCTGTCTTGCCTAAGACACAGACCATTGATGCATGTCTTTTGCTATTTTTTCTTTATGACAGAGTGTATTTTACTCTTTTGCCAGAGTTAGTTATATGGGTGAAAATGTGTTTTCAGTTAATAACTCACCTACTTAGTTTGTCAGGCTAAGAACAAAAGAGGTTACAGAGGAAAAGCCCAACTTACATTCTGTGTCAATGTTGATGTGAGAAAGAGTCCAATAATATATCAAGAGACATGAGTTTTACTGGCTTTTAATTTTTTGCTTACTACAAATAAACCTCCGAATAACAATTTTTTTTTGCATGAAACTAATTGCAGACATGTGTGGATTGTGTAATTATCTTCAGTCTTAAAGTGATTTGTCACATTAATAGATCATTTCCACTTCTTTAGTCCATGAGGTCAGTAAGCGTAACCAATATTAGCAGGCCAGATGATTGTAGTGATGTTTGAAAAGCCAGTAATATACAATTAAAAATTGGAATTAAGTTGGAGGAAATCAAAGTAAAGAATCTCAAAGGAGCATTCCACCAATTTTACAAATACAGTTCAGCTTAACTTACTGTGAAAACGGTTTCACAATGTCGCCTGTGGCTTACGGGTGTTCATTCTGAAGAAATAACCCTGATGATATAGTACCTGCTCAACTCTTCTCGAGTCTACTTGCCTTTTTTGGTTTTACATTATGAAAAAAGTCTGTAACTGCCAACAGGTACTTTTTAGTATCACCTTCATTGAGGTTTCAAGCTGAGGTGATACCAAAATGTGACTTGAAAACCTGCTGATTGGTCAGAGAGAATTGTCACTATTAATAATAATAATAATACATTTTATTTTAAAGGTGCCTTTCTTGGCACTCAAGGACGCCTATTCACTGCGTCATCATTGCTAGAGACCTACGGGGGTGTCCCAAACAAATCCGCCATTTTTAAATAGTTCAGCTAGCTGCATTTTTTTGCCGCCACCAGCTTCTTTTGAAACAAAATTTGTCTTCTGGCTGTCTCAACAGCCACATACCGAGAATGAAAAGCAACACACTTTCAACATTCTGTGTGTGTGTTGCGTTGGGTCATGGGAGTTTCCTGAAGTGTTGCTATGATGACCAGCCACGCTCGCTTTACGCATGAGGCGGTACTAAATCTGGAATGGAAAATGAAGGCTGGGGCACCGCGGCCGAGTCGAGCCGAGCCGAACAGAGCAGATCGGAGCTGGTAACAGCAGTGGGTAAACTCCATTAGTGATGTCATCTGGTTTATCTCAGCTTGGGTTAGAGACTACACATTTATAACAGAAACCCTGTGTTAATGTGTTGGGAGAGCGAATATGATGTGGGCATTTATCCAAGACGGGGGGTTTTAATAAAAGATGCCATAAAGTTGCATTATGGGAAGTGTAGGAGGCAGTGTTTTGGGGGCTTGAAACAATGGGACTAAAAGTCAGGATATGTTTACCTCTGCTGCTTCAATTTTGACCATCTTTTTTTTTAATATGTCACTAGCGAGTCTCCCAACTTTATGGAAGTGCAATACAAAATCACTGGAGTAACTTTAACAGTTCTCTATTTGATGGTATTTCATAATGATGTTGACTCAGTTTGATTACATACTGATCGCCAGATCAGACTCAAAAGGGAATCGTGCTGTTGTTCACGCTTTTGTATTGCCCCTTCCGATATATCTCTTGATACCAAAATCTTTCAGGGTTGAAGAGAAAAGTAGAGGTGAGGGTGTGCAACCAGGATTCATTTTATGCATTAAAAGTGAATGCAACATAAGAATTATCAATAATTGTTTAATTGTTTTAATCTATATACTTGTCAGTGCATACAAAGAGATCTGGAAAGTGTAAATCTGGCAGAGCAGAGGCAGGCTTCAGTAGGTTTATAACGATTATCAAAAACACAAGCAGACGAAGGAAGGTTTACTTACGAAAAAACTTGAACAAAAATTGACAAAAGCAGGAAGGTAATCATATTCTTCACTACCTTGTGAATATGTATATGTGGGAAAAATTGTTTCAGATTTTTGGTTATTTACGAGGTATTTAAATCTGGGATAAAGTCAGTAAATGTCTACTGAATTCCTGAACTATAACAGATGTTACTGAGACTGATCACTGCCCCCAACCATGGAAAACATATGTGTATGACAACCTCTTGCTCAATACTACATGGCCATTTTCTTCCTAGAATTCCATCATGGAACATTGCACTTATGCAACTGTAGATGCCTGAAGTACTAATCATTATCACTTCAAAATGACTTAGTAACAGTATTCGAAATGATAGCCAGGACTCACTGGCTGAAGATCAACATCCATCATAAAAACAAGTCCTAAGAAGGCCTTTACTTGAGCTGCACTCAAGCCTGGATGGAGCCGCAAAAGTAAGAAAAACACAGTAATTGTGAAGAGATTTATTACAATTATAATAAAATTCAATCACAATGAGCATCAAGTGTATTCATCAGTTGTTGTGTCTGATACTGTGGAATATCTGTGCAACACCGACAAGCTCTGCTGAGTAGAACTGAGCTCCGGACCGGAAAATGATGTTTCTGCAGCATGTCAAATCGCTGCCATTTGGCACAGTGTTCTTGTTATCATCAAATATACTGCTAAAGACAAAAATATCCCAACCAGACCCTCAGACTGAAGGCCAGGATAGCATTGATCATAGCATTGATCATTATTATCTATGAATTATTATTATTAATTATATTTGGGATTTGATTTTTGTAACCTGCCCTAATAGAGGAATAATAGAAGATTCTTAAATTGCATGACAACAAAGTTACTGCTTTCAGTGTTTGTGTAATTAGAAGAATAGCAAGTTGTGTATTGGTTGGTTATTGCAAATGTTCTGAGCAAATAATTTGATAATTGATGACAATGACTCAAGTTATTCAAAAGGAAAGAGAAAATAAATATTTCAAAATGTTTGGATAAAAAAAACAAGTGTTTGGATAAGGATAAGTGTTTGGATAGAATGAAAACTTAACCATGCAGTATCTGCTGGCTGTGTACACAAAGCCCTTTCTGTATGCTGCACATATATTATTCATCATTCAATACACAGAAGAAGGGAACTATCCACACATGAATATAAGAATGTTGGACCCCATGAAATATCTTCAGAGTACCTGTTCATTTATTCCACCTGGGCTAAACCTGCATTCCACATCTGCAAGCTGCTCTGAAGAAGGATTAAAGTCATATGAAGGACGAGACGATGAAATCAAAAAGGGAATGGAAAAACAAAAAAAGAATATCACTAGAAATAAAAAGCATTCACTTTAACCTGTATCAAGCATATGGTATGATAAAACATGATCATTTATTCGTTTAAAAATGATTGTAAATCATATTGAACGGCAGAGATCTGTTCAAGGTGAGGCAAGGCAGCTTTATTTGTAGAGCATATTTCAGCGACAGGGAAATTTAAAGTGCTTTACATAAAAACAATTAAACAAATAAATAAAAACAGATAAAATACAAGTTACAGTGCAATATAAGAAATTAAACATTAAAGAAATTAACAACCATTTAAAGAAAGGCAACATCAAAAAGAAAGGTCTTCAGCCTTGATTTAAAAGAACTGAGAGTAGCAGCGGATCTGAAGTTTTCTAGGAGTTTGTACCAGATATGTGGAGCATAGAAACTGAACGCTGCTTCCCCCTGTTTGGTTCTGACTCTGGGGACAGACAGCCGACCTGTCCCAGATGACCTGAGAGTAGTATAAACATAGTTTACCAGCAGATCAGAAATGTATTATGGTCACTAAACCATTTAGTGATTTATAAACTAGCAAAAGTACTTTGAAATCCTCTAAATCCTTTTGTTCCTGTCAAATACAAATATCACAGCTAGCTTTATAGCTAGCATAGCTTCACATACTGAATCCATACATTGTGTTTGAGACATTAAAAGAGCAGGTCCACCAGACTCAACAAACCATGAGATATTAGACATAGTTATCAGTTATGAGATTTCCTATCACTTTGCAGTATGTTTAAAAAGTCCATCTGATATTTAGTGGCCTTTTATCAATCTCCATGACTCTGTTATCTTGCTTCACTGGTCAGAAGATGCAAAATGAAAAGAGGTGCACGCTGGAATCCACACCTTCCACTGATTATCACACCATGTTGCCTTCATTTTGGAATTAAACATTATTGGTAAGTACTGTCTGATGTGTTCAGGGGCATGCTTGAAAACAGCGGAGGAGGAGGGTCTGGCTTGTCCACACAGCAATCTGGGATTGGAGAACAACGTGCTCTTGTTTATTGGCATTAATTAAACCAGTCACAATCATCTTGGGTTAAGCACCGAGTCAGGCCACAGTGCCTCTGCAAAATAGCCTTGGTAAGGAACATTTTTTGGTGGAACAGAAAATTCAGATTGGACAGATAGTCTAGCTAGCTGGCTGGATTTAGCTTGCAGAGATCTGAGGAGTGGTTAAACATAGTCTTCATAAATCCACCAGAGTTTAAAATAACACAAATAAAGCGGAAGGTGATGGACACGGACATCCAGCGGAATTTCCAGCAGAATAAGAGAATCCTGGAAGTGAAACGTTGTGGATTGATACTAGACCAGAGGGAACACTTACAGATACAAATGTACACAATTTAAACTCTGTTGGCAAACAGTTGATGCAAACTGCACAGTTCCATCAGCAGTAACCTAAACCTCACAAACTGAATATAATAAGCGCTAAAGCCTTCCAATGCTACTCCCTCATGATGTAGTGATTGCTACAGGCTAGGCCATGGGTTTTCTCGTTGGTACATTTCAAAATAAAATTTGTTTTTACAGGCAGGTTTCAGGTTAAGTCAATAAGATGCACGACGACATTCAACCACCACTTTTATTTTTGACATGTCTGGGTTTTCTCATCAATTCCACTCACACCATTTGTATGCCAACATCAACAAGGTGTTAGTTAAGGTAGAAAAATCACAGTTTAGCTAAGCGCTTTCATATACATTAGAGCATCTGCGCAGGTGGAGGGGCAGCTGTGTTTTGGTTGGTGTTTCTGTCAGACTCAATGCTGGCTGCTTGTTCCATTGTTTTCTTATGGACCATCTTGTGCTTTGTCTTTATGTCCCTCAGCAGCGACAGAGCTTCCTCACGCTCTTGTTTGTTAACACCTGTGCCGTGTATGGCACTGCCTGGACAGAGAACAAAATGTTATGTAAAGACAGGTCATGAAAGGTAAACTTAACTGACATTCATTGGATCAGAAATGTGCATACTTAGGGGGACTTCTCTGATTGTTGTATGCTCTTTAATTTCTTTGATCATTTCATCAACCCTCGCAGTTGGATGCTTTATTAGCTTCAAAGATGGAAGTTCTTTAATCTGTGAAAAGAAAGTTAATCTTTTAAAGTCATGAAATGTACAGTACGTGATAACATTCTCCTTGTTCTTTACAGTTCTTGCTAGTATTATTATACGTTGACAGTAATATTGAGCGTTGCATTTAATATATCCAACCCTTTTCTCTCTTTCTCTGTATGGCGTCTGAATGCTATCTAGTTTTGGTTTTGAGTCTCTGTAAACGTTAAGATTGTTCAGTGTGTGTTCCAGCATCCGAACAGCTGTTTGAATTCCTGTTGAAAGAAAAAGTGGGGTAACTGTTTAGCCAAGGTTTTAAAGACTTGAGAAAAATGTCCAAACATAAATAGCTGCAGGTGAAACTACAGTCCTCACCGATGGGCTCTACCACATCATCAGGATCTGGTTTCGCATCCATCAACATTTTGTAGCATGTGAATCTTTCAGAATTGGCATCGTCCTTGTTCTCTGCAATTTCTTTCTCATCAGCTTGAAGCTCAAACTCACATTGGGGAAAATCTGTTGCCTGACAAAACTACATTCAGTAAGTGTTGAGACCAAAAGAGAGGAGGAATATCAAAACCACATAAAACAGAAATGCAAACCTGAGTTACAAAGAAGTGCTCTGTGATTTCTTGGAGGTTGTCGTCAGGGCTATTCTTGCCCTCAGATTCTGTTGTTCTCTTGACAGTCATTTTACTTTTCACAACCAGACTTTGAGCAGGACAGGATGCATCCATCAACATTGGCATCTTTGGGATTCTTTCTTCCACCTGCAATAAAGAAATGTCCCAAAAAAAAGATGAATCGTGCCTGTTCATTTTTCATAAAGTGAAATCTGGAGGGTCACTGTCAGACATCAATGCACAGCCAACCTTCCATTTTGGATGAGTGGACACCTTCAGCGGGAGCTTCACCGCCTCCTGTGTCTTCTTACGCTTAATCGTAATCCCCAGTCTCTCATGGAGGTAATAGGTCAGTAAGGGAGGGTCTCCTGCGCTCACACAAAATCATAAAAATGATTTCAGCGTTGACAATACACAACCAATCTTTAAAAGAAATGGCTTTACATAGGAGAAGCCTTACCACTTCTCTGTATGGTCAGAGGGTTGGAGTGAATGTCAATTTCTTGAAGCATTGGAAAAAGAGCGACAGCCATCAGTGCTTCCTCCTCTGCAATCTGATGACGAAACACTGATGAGACACGTTAGCTCGTTTTTCCAAAGGGTTGTGGTTATTTGGTTGGTACAAAATATTCAACACACCTTGTTGTTGGCTAAATTGAGGAACTGAAGCTGTGGTAGTGGGAAACTGGATCTTTTGCAGTGCTCCTCACAATTCTCCTTGTGAGAGATCTATAGGGTGACCGATGCAGAGATTTGAAATACGGGAAACACAGTGATGAAACATCTCAAACACCAACTGTAGAATGCATTACCTGTGAGATGCTCTTAAAATGTCCAATGGTGTTTGGATTTGTATCAGTGTGGGCTGAATAGAGGATGGAGAGTATAAAAATGTTTTCCATTTTTATGAGGATGTTGAGGAAACTGACATGCAAGTCCAATGTTGAGTAATTACATCAAGCAGATGTTGAGCATTTACCAAGTTCCTCTTCTTCAGCTTGCGCTTCAATAGAAGTCTGCAAAGGTTGTGAACAGCCCGCAAGTTGCAAATATGGTATATCAGAAATGTGGTTCTCCTGCAAGTTTAAATACTTTAGCCTGTAATTGACAATTATAAATTCTTAATAAATGTTTCTACAGATTTTGTTATACATAGTGATTTAGAAGCGCCACAGAGGACAGCCACACACTGCACTGCCCACACAAAGATGACACAGAGCTGGATTGAAATTGGCAAAGTATCCCTTCAACTAATACATTGTTTGATATAGCAAACTTCAAACCACATCATGACCTCTTAAGGTTTGCAAGACTGTTGAAGACTCCAGACGACAGTTTGTTATCGTCAAGCATCAGGATTTCAAGTGCTTTAAACTGTGTGTCTTCTTCCTTAGCCGGCCTGCACCAAGAAAAACAATACAATTCACACATGTACTGATCAATATTAGTTACATTCATTTGTAAAGTTACAGTAACCTACTAATACATACCTGGCTGTAGATTAGGTGTATGGAATGTCATTACATTTGTTTCAACAGAATCAGGAGTGTGAATTTGGAATATTTGTGCACCCCCTCTTGGTCAATTTGAAAACTGTTTTTAAATGCATCTTTTTTGTGGCCTTTCGCTGTAATTTACTGTTATGAAATCATTCCAATGTAAAAACTTTGAATCCATTACAAATCATTGTTACTTATGAACTGTAACAATAAAGACATGGTGATACTTTGACAGCCACATAATACATTATCTTTCTTACAGTCTGTAGTTTTGAGAATTTGCATGTTGCTGAAAACATTATGAAATGGATTAGTTAGCTTCCATTCTGCCAGTTATTCCATGACTCATATCAAAGTTTTTTGTAATAGCAGTTAAATGGAAAGTAGGCGTTTACACAAAGCAAAGATGGACAGAGCTGACCTGTGTGAACCTAAGACAGAAAAGCCACACCACATTCAATAATTTAATCAAATATCTACTTGTGTTTTTGCCATTTTTCCCGAAACAAATGAGCATGTACTGTTAACGGTGACGTGGATTCATTTGTAAGGTGAAAATCTCATGACACACTTTGTGCCTAGTCACTCGTATCGCTGCTTCGTTAAAAATAATTTACTAACAGTTGAGTTGGGTCATGGCTGTAGGAACCCAGATTAGGAGGAAGATGATGAAGCTGATTTCCAGTCAGATGAAGAACCTTTAGACGTGAAAGCCGACCAATAGAAACAATATCATCAGCTGACAAATTGTTGTAAGACAAATCCAAAACCTGTAAGGATTTAAAGAAATTAGGATAGACATGACCAAATCATGAAGACAAAATAAAAAAAAGCAAAGGAGTTATCCATACAAGGACTTATTAGCAAAGTGCAGGCCTGAGATACACGTTCTCTAGATTCCCAGGTGTTCTGCCATGCGCTAGCATGAATTAATTATGAATTTTACCCTCCCTACCTCATCAACTTTTCTAAAACATCAAACAAGTAAAATACTAAAATTCTATTCTTAGCATGCATGATCTGTAGATCTTAAATTGGCAGTCCATGGTTTCTTTGTTTGATATCAGTTAATATAAAAAGCTCTTATTTTGAAGGAATTGCAGATATGAAAGAAGCTGATACATTTTGGAAATAAAGGGCTTTCAGGTTCTTGTTAGGACTAAAACATCATGCCAAGTTGGACCCTGTAACTTGATAATAAATAGTTATTTATTTATTTATTTATTAAGTAGGCAAGTTATCTTACCTCCAGATGAGGGAAGTCTGCAGCATTAAACTTCATGTTGCAAAGCCCGTTTAATGCCAGACTGAGTTCTCTCAAAGACACAAAACTGCTAAAAGAACCTGTAGAAAAAACATTTTCTCAAAGTTACAAGCTTTTTGCAAGATGCAGGAAATCTTCTGGAAGGTAAACCTGCATGATATATAAGAATAATCACCTAAAGAGAGGGAGTTAATAGATGCATTGATGTAAGCAACATTGTCAAACACCTTGAGGTCTTCTGCCTTGACCTGTGCACAGTAAGGAAAAGCATCTTTAATTGTTTTCCTCCCCCCCACAGACTACCAAATAAATGTAATAACTATGTGAAAAGTGATTCTTACAGCATTCAGTTTCCGCTCACTGATGTCAACAGAGCAGAGCTCAGAAGGCCTGTCAACACAACGTAATTGGAGCTACAAAATAAAATTGTAATTGTTTGGGGTCACCAATTGGTCTTGCTATCTTTAATGAATTGAGCACTTCTTACATGCGTAGATTTCAGTGTCTTACCAAGTAGGGTCCATCTAATGTGTTACCATATGGAGAATCAGCCCCCCTGTTCTCAGATTCTTTAATTCTTCTATGCACACCAGTGTATCTCTGCTCCTCGGCCTTTCTGTAAGACACAAGCCAATGACCAGCACCTACAAGGCAAGTGAAATTGAATACAATATAATCAGCAGATTTACAAATGCATACTTAACAAGCGCCTTGTTTTTTTATATTGTATTTTTTATTTTTTAAATTTAATAATTTAACAATTTAACATGACCCACCTTCCTTTCTTCGACGGGGTAAAGTCCAAGGTGGGAAACATTTGGTAGGATTGCTCTGAGTCTGGCCATCATCAAATTTATAGGATGCTGCAGTCATCTTATTGTGATCCATTTATCGAAAACAACTTTTTATGTGTTAATTAGGCATTTCACAAAGTGAACTGACCCGACTACTTGCTACTAGCGTTATCTAGCCTACTATCTCGATCTTGAGAGACACTGTAGTGCCCTGTATCCTAGCAACAGCATGTCGAGAGCTGCGCCTCCTGCCCAGAGGGTGGCGGTAAATAGTAGTTAAACATGGCGGAGGCGGAAGCGGAAGAAACCCATCAGCCTATACGTCAAAGATTGAATTCAATGATAAGAGAATAGTCCACCCACAGAGTCCACCTAGCCACGCTAAGATATAAAACATAAAACATGTTATTACGAAGATGTCGGAGTTTTCCATATATAACACACGGTATCCAATTACTCACCAAGGCGAATTTACGTTCGACCCGTGTTCGTTTTATTTAGCTAGCTGGCGTCTAATCGAGATTGACCACATTGCGCATGCGTGATGCTGCACACCGGAGTATGTTTCTGATAACTCCTGTCCTCTAACATTTAGTAGCAACCATGTCTGTCATTAAGATGTTTGCACTACAAAATGAGTAATACTTGACACAGAGTCGTTGGAGCTCTAGCTGACGTTGGTAGTTAAGGTCAACGTGTATTTTAGTCAGGACGAGTCTAAGCGAATACGGAAGTGAGTGCGACTGTGCCTGTCGTTCCAGCGTCGTCTTGTTTTTCTGATGAGCCCATAGCATCCGTATCGTGAACATCACAGGTCTCTTCTGTGGTTTGAGATTAGACGGTATGAGGGCCGTTCACGGAAAGATCAAGGGTGACAAATGTACAGATTAACAAGTGAAGGTAAGGGTTTTGTTTTGCATGCACTATATACATTAGATGCTATTTGTAACGATGCAATCGTGTGTGTCTTTGAGGAGCTGTTGGAGTGTGAACTCTTTCTATGCAAAGATTGTTTAACAAGACCAAAGAAAAGCCAAAACTTGTCATATATTTGGAACATTTCGAATTTGCAGGAACTCTGATCCACCATGGGAAATACATCATCAAAGAGTGGCAGTGGAGAGGAACCGGTCAAAACAACTTTGTTTGAAAAGGAGCCAAGTGGGATAACATACAGAATTCCTGCTCTCATTTATCTGAGGCACAGTCGCACCTTCCTCGCCTTTGCAGAGAAAAGATCCTCACGCGCTGACCAAGATGCCAAAATTCTTGTTATGAGAAGAGGAACGTTTAAAGATGATGGCTCTGTTCAGGTTATTACTCACATGCAGTAACCAGCAGATACGCCCTTTGCTTTAACACTCATATGTGTCAACAATATCTGTGCTCATCTTTTTAACTGTTGTCTGTGTGTTACGTTTTTCCAGTGGTCGTCCAGTCAGGAGCTGTCAACAGCATCTCTACCAAACCACCGCACTATGAATCCTTGCCCTGTGTTTGAAAAAAACAGCAAAACGTTGTTTTTATTTTTCATCTGTATCTTGGGAACCACCACAGAGTGCAGACAAATTATCACAGGTAAGAACAAGGCACGTCTTTGCTGTGTTAGCAGCGGCGATGACGGGCAAACCTGGAGTCCAGTGAGAGACTTAACAGAAAGTGTGATTGGCGAAACTATCCATAAGTGGGCCACATTTGCCGTGGGTCCAGGCCACGGCGTTCAGCTGGAGAACGGCAGATTGATCATCCCAGCGTACGCCTATTATGTCCCCTACCGCTGCTGTTCCTTTCCCATTCCTTTTACAGTCTACCCACGTGCACTGTCAGTTTATAGTGAGGACTTTGGCCAGACGTGGCATATAGGTAAGATGCTTCGAAAAAAGTCATGTGAATGTGAGATGGCAGAGATCATAGACCACGAGGGCAGGAGTCATCTTTACTGCAATGCTCGTAACTCTGGAGGCCACAGGTGTGAGGCCTTGAGCGAAAACAGCGGTGTGTATTTTGACAAACCCCACTTTGCTCCAGAGCTTGTCGAACCACCTTCAGGCTGTCAAGGCAGCGTCATTGGCTTTCCAGCTCCTGAGTTTGTCCCTAATGATGACGCTGAAAGCAAAGCTTGCGGCACATCGCTCTTGTCTCCAGACACACAAACCTGGCTGCTCTTCATCCACCCAACTAACAAGTCGAGTAGAAGGGACATGGGGGTGTATTTGAACCGATCCCCCCCTGCACTCATCCGGGTGGGACAGGCCCAGGATCCTCCACAGCGGGCCCAGCGGCTACTCAGACCTGGCTTACAACGGAGACAAGGATCAGTTTTCATGCCTGATGGAGTGCGGGAAAGACAGTGAACTTGAGCAGATTGCGTTCATGTCGTTTACCCTTAATGATGTCATGCAGACAGGCAGTAAGAAAGACAAGAAGATGCGTTAAATTCGCGGTTGCTCTATTTCTGAAATAACAATGCTTTTTAACATTCTCCTGCAACCTAAAAATCCAAGCAAAAGCCTCTAAATATGCTGTGCCGTAACATCTGTCTGTGTTTTACTGTTCAGTACAGTCTCTGGAGATGATGATAATGCATGCATGAGTCGTGTGTTTTGTTGTCTCCTTGTTTACATGCAAAAGTAATTTAAGTCTTAATAGTATTAATATGCAATCAGCTGTGTAAGAAAGGAAACTAATACATTGAAGCATGCTGTGCTCAGCTGTCATCTTTAAAACAGGCTTTGTATGTAGCATGTTTAACAAGTACTTCATGCCCATTTCTGCATCCTAATTAAACTGTCAGTATATTCTGAGCAGGGAGCAAATTTACCTACCTCTTTTTATTTTCATATGAAGATCATAGCAGGCCTTGTGAAGTAGAGCGTATAGTTTCCTCCATGCGCAGTCCCTCCTTTATATGAAGTATACTCTGATTCACATATGCCTTCTACTCCACGGTTAAACTTTAGCTATGCCATAGCCTGTCAGGGCACACAATTTCTGTAGGTCACAGTGGGCGAAAAGTTAGAGCGAAAAGATAAACATTTACTTTTTACTTGCCACATCCAGCTAATCAATGAAGAGACCAACAGAACTGTACCACATCTAAACTGTGTGCACAATTATTAGGCAAGTGACTAGTTTGACCTTATTAACATTTTCATGCATATTTTCCAATTCCTAGCTATATAAACTTAAATGCTAATTTGATTTAAACATTATCAGGTGATGTGTATTTGTTTAATGAGGGGTGTGTGGCCTAAAGTGATCAACAACCTATATCAAGGTGTGCATAATTATTAGGCAGCTTTGCCTCAGAGGAAATGGGCAAAAAAAAGGGATTTAAAAGACTCAAAGTCCAAAATTGTAATTGTAAATGCAGCACTCTTGAAGCAAAAATATTGAGGCGTGATCACCGAACAATCAAACGTTTTGTTGCAAATAGTCAGCAGGGTTGCAAGAAACGTGTGGAGAAAAAAAACACAGATTAACTGCTAGAGACTTGAGAAGAATAAATCTGAGGTTACTAGGAACCCATTAACCTCTGGTGCCGCCATATTCCAGACATGCAACCTACCTGGGGTGTCCAGAAGTACAAGGTGTTCAGTGCTCAGAGACATGGACTAGGGAGGTTTAAAAGACGACCACCACTTAACAAGACTCATAAGTTGAAATGTCAAGACTGGGCCAAGAAATATCTGAAGACCGATTTTTCAAAGGTTTTATGGACAGATGAAATGAGAGTAACTCTTGATGGACCAGATGGATGGGCCCGTGGCTGGACCTCTAATGGGCACAGAGCTCCACTACGAGTCAGACGCCAGCAAGGGGGAGGCATGGTACTGGTATGGGCTGCTAATATTAAGGATAAGCTAGTTGGACCTTTTCGGTTTGAAGATGGACTTAAAATCAACTCCCAAAACTACTGCCAGGCTTTAGAAGATACTTTCTTCAAGCAGTGGTACAGAAAAAAGTCTATATCCTTCAAGAAGGCCATGATTTGTATGCAGGACAATGATCCATCATCACATGCATCCAAGTATTCGACTGCGTGGCTAGCCAGCAAAAGCCTTAAAGATGACAGAATAATGACATGGCCCCCTTCTTTAACTGACCTAACCCCATTGAGAACTTCTTAAATGTGAGATTTACAGTGAGGGAAGACAATACACCTCTTTGAACAGCATTTAGAAGGCTGTGGTTGCTGCTGCACAAAAAGTTGATCATCATCAGATCAAGAAACTATATTGGTCACTGAATATTTCTTGAAATGTCAGTAGTGTTTATTTGTACATTTTTAGTTTTATTCTTACTCTAAGAAATTAAAATAAACAAGGGAGAGTGGGAACATTTTAGTTTTTCATTTAGTTGCATAATAATTCTGCACACAGATATTCTCCTAAGAAAGTCTACGCTCACTTTTCCTTTTGTTAAATATTCTGATTTGAGTTTTATTAACATTTCTGATTGACTGATAGCAATGCATTTGTTGTAATACAATAAATCCTCAGGAATGGAGATTGCCTAATAATTTTGCACACAGTGTAAACAGTTGATGGATTGATAGAGAGCGACACTTCTGTCACGAGCATTGGATATACTTTGTACTGTACACTGATTTTCAATATTTCACTGGGTATAAAATTTTGTTATTTTCTGGCGCATTTAGCATGATTGTCTGAACAGGCTCCCCCCCCCTGCTATTATTAATTCAGTGCAGTGTATGATTGGCTGGCTGTTGGTTATCAAGTGAAAGCATGTAACGGCATGTAACAGCAGAAGAAGACTCAGTATTTATAAAGCCTCTAGGAATTTGCACACACACACACAACCTTGTACTGAGGGAATTTAACATTCATCTTTGCCTCCAGGTGGTAATTTCATTGTGTTTTTGTTGACTGTTGTGGAAAGTGAAAAAAAATGCACGAAATATGTCTTTTAGTAGAAAATAAAGTAACCTGTGATCATGAGACTCATCCGTTTTGTGTACATTTATCCTGATTACAGTGTAATTACAGTAATTATTGCTTTTAACAACTTACTGTTGGGATGCATTAAGAAGACAAGTTAAACAATAATCATCGGTCAAATAGGGATAGGGAATAAAAGAATAGATAGGGTATGTGTGTGGTTTTAAAAAGCAGCTATGAAAAACATTTGATCTGCTAGAGGGAGTATTTAAATTCCTGCGCAGCTAAAAGAGGCTTAGAGCATGTTGAAAGGATGTGAAGGACTTTTGTTGTAAAGCGACCTTTGGGGAGTTGAATGCAATTCAGCAGATGTGCAGACAGCTGGGATAAATTAGTGACAGGAAGGAGCGTTTTAGTTGAGGATGGAATGTTGATATTCTGTATTTTCAAGTTCAAGTTGGTAGTGGCAGTTTTTGATAAACTGCAATTAACAAATGAAAACTAGCTGTGTCATGACATGATTTATACAAATTAAAATATAACAATCTACAATTCACTAATACATGTCAATGGCTGTTACAAAGTGTTACAATACACTTGGCAAGGTCCTTACAATAATGTTACATCCTCATTAAAAGTTAAAAACATACGCCTCTTAATGTCAACAATTTCCATTAAAGACCAATAAATATGTTAGTCTGTCTCCCACTTTCTGACTTACATGTGACTCTTATGATGTATCCAAACATTAAAAACGGCTTAGCCATTTCATAATAATTCTAGTTTTTTATCTAACATTAGTCAAACAGAAGTAAATAGTGCATTTCTTGGGGTCTATTTTCATCTGCAGATTAATACACAGTATTAGCAGTAGCAGGACCAGTGCGATAGTGTGACTCACTTTTTGGATATTTGTGTTTAATAGCTTTAGGGACAACAATAGACCTTTTACCATAGTAGGAAAAGCATGGGTGCATTCAAAATTATTATGGCTGCATTCCACATAGAACAGGCCCCTGGTATTGTGCATGCTGACTTATTGATATACCTTACTGGGACACTTGATGGAATTGAGCCATTGTTAAGGTTATCAAGTTCAGCTGTGCTTTTCCTACTATGACAAGTCAAAAATGTCGGCCATGGAGGCCTACAGCACAGAGGAATAGGAAAACATTCAGATCCACTTAAAACTTCTGTGACTGTATTTAAATGCCACAATACGGCTGCAAATTTTAGTATATGGTGCTAGCACTCAACTCATACTTAAATAGATTGCCTTGCTCTATTAAATTATTATATTTGTAAGGGAATTTCAGTATACATCTGTTCCCTTTGGTACACAGCAGCAACTACAGGTCACTTGGTACTTTGGTAGTGTGTGATTTATATAATCACTGAACTGGTACAGAAGCAACAACTAGGCAGAGTGTGATGTGTTTTTTTATTATATGTAAGGGCTTGTAAATCTCAAATGTGTTCTGATCAGCTATTTCCTTGCTTTCTGTTTATCATCACCTTGTCCAACCAGCTTCTTTACAAGAAGGATTAATCACGCGGTGAAACAGGCTTTTCTCCAACAGTGTTGGCTGTGACACATCCAACGTTTTTCAGCACATATGATAATCTTTATCAGATAGGGGCTTTCCTTAATACACACATATGCTTCATCTATCACTCCAATGACATTTTGGGAGTCCAGCAACAAAGAGGCTAGCAGTGTCAGCGTCACAGATGTTTTCTGTTTGTGGTAAGCATGTGTGGTGTCCCTGCAATCTCTGCTATTTTAGCAGCACAGATCAGTGCTGGATACACATTTAGCCAACATCAAAATACATTCTACTATAATGTGTAAGTGCAAATGTGGCACCTTCGTAGGTGTGGGCCTTTGTTACACATACTATATAATGTGTGAGCCTGCAAAACATACCTGTTTTTCACAAATGAATGAACAAAAAAAAACATTTGTTAATGTCATCTAATAAAATGTCTTTGCCAGAATAAGAAGGAATAAACATAAGAGCTCAATATAATTCTGCATGGGCAGAAACAGTATTGAGTGTGAGCTCTTACAAGCAGCTCTGCATCTTTCTTTGTCTTAAGAGCCACATAGATGTAACATTGGTGTGCCTAAGATTTAACAGATGCACAGACAAAACCATGGTGCCAGCTCAGTACCTGTTGCTGTAAAAAAAGCACCAGGAAGCAGACACAGGCACATTAAGAGCTTCACTGGGTGCAGAAACGGAGCAACTAAACTTGTTCACAGTTAAAGTTAGACTCTGCCTGATCTGTCTGAAGCATTGCAGGTGTGCATTATGGTGTGGGTTTGATGTCTTATGTAATGTTAGTCTGGTTTATGTTATGAGTGCAATTAGTTATCAATTAGAAAAAGCAGTGTTTCAAGCAGCTGCTGCTGCTTGTCTTACTTTCTATCTGCATAAACATATTTATTCTGAGGGATTACAGTTTTATCATGGGAGCACATGGTATGTTAGATTGTTTATCGATTATAATCCTAGAAATAGGGGCATTGTGGGTTATAACCCATATACTATTCCTTTTTGGGATATGATGTTATATGCAGCTCATAAGTTAATATCCCTGCACATATACACAAAAAAACGTTAATGTTAACGGGTTAGCTAACTTTAGCAAAACAGCTATGACTAGCCTATATTAGCTTAACTGACTATCTTTACACATCTTGACTGTGTGTGTGTGTGTGTGTGTGTGTGTGCGCATATAAAGCTCACACGCACAATTTGGACAACATTTCCCAATGTCCAAGTCCCAATATAAATGTGTGCACTACAGCTCTGCAGTTTCTATGAAACAAGTTCAAACACAAAAAGAAACTATACCTTTAAAACATGTTTTGTACTTTGTCCCTTTAGGTTATAGGATATGTTTGAGCAACAGACATGATACATTCAGTATGAGTTGTCTCTTCTCTTTTTTGGTTTCACTTTGTTGCAAGACAGTAAAATATAAATTATGCAGGCAAAGTTACATTTTCAATGTTTGATTGAAGTTATCTATGTACACTGGATGCTACACTCGGTCAAACTGTACATCATCACAGAGTCACAGAGGGGAGCAACGTGTTAGCTGCTCCTTCAGGAATTATTTCATGTTTCATATATTAAACCTTTCTCTCACTGCCAAATAGATAAGCATATTTACAGTACAATATAACCTTGAAGCAACTAAACTAAACTATGTATCAAAACACACCCCCGCTCTGGAGATTGGTGCTGCTTTCATGGGGAAATCACAAAAGGATCAAATTTCGCCTTCTTATTACAAAGTTTTGACATCAACACAAAGCTAAAGGGAAAATACATGAAATGCACAGTATAAAACCAGTCGTGTATGTGTGCAAGAATCAAGGGAACAAACCATACAGAGAGAGAGAACTCCCAGAGAAATGAGCAGAGAAGCTAAGTTTTTAGGCTTCCACAAAAAAGTTACATTTGCTAAACTTATCCTAAGTGAGCTGTGGCAAGAGTAGTATCACATTTGATAAACTTGGTCTTATCATTTGAAAACTACTGGTTCACCACAGTGTGTCCCAATCTTTGTGTCAGATTCTCAGTGACCTTTCCAAATGTCTCAAACCTCTGATTTAGGAACAATGATGCTCTTCACGAGAATGGCATTGTTGAAAGTCTTGTCAACACCTTTTGATACATTTTAGGACAATACAAAGATTATACGTCAGATGGACACACAGCTGTGTCTGTAGACTGCAGAGAGTTTTTAATGCAAGAGTGCCTGCCAGCACGGATCCTGGATCAAACTGCCAAACCATTTAGAGTACAAACATGGCTTACAAGGTCACTGCAAATCTACATAAACCATAAAAGCCATGCCACATTTACACCCTGTTAGAGCTATTCTCGCTTAAAGGGACATGCGCACAGTTTACAATCAGAAGAGGTGAAAAGACTGCTGACAGAGCAGCAGGGTTGGGAAAGTTACTTTCAAAATCTTGCCCACTACTGATCCTTGATTGCTAATTTTAGATTGTAATAACTAACATAATGCACTCTAATGCATAAGCCAGTCTATCAGTTACTGTTACTGATTTATTCATTTTCATTACAATCGGGATTTGTGCAAAAATCAATCATTGTTTCCGAGTCACAGTATTTGTATACTTTCAAAGCATATGATCTGTTCCTTTTTTAAAGTTACACCAGCATGGATTCTTTTTTTTTTAACTGTAATGACTTTACAAGTACTCCATTGTTCCCAACCCTGAAAAGCAGTGAGCGTGGCAGACCAGTCACATGCACACTATGGGAAATGTTAGGCTATATACATGAGTACTAACCTTTGGCTCTCTGGCTGCTGGGTACAAACATCATACAGAATAACAGGCGGCTGCGAGGGAAGGAATGAAAGCACCATTCACGCTTTAAAGTTGCATTTAAGCACAGAGGTATTTTTTTCCAACTTTAGAACATTTAATTACCAACAGTCAAATGTGCTTTGTGAACAGTTGAATATCTTTCAACCTCTCTGTATTGCAGAGATCTGCCGCTCCAATCATCCTCCCGCTCTGTAGAAATAATTAGTCTGTGAACATTCGGAACAGAGCAATATATGACCTGTTTTTTTTGTTTGTTTGTTTTTTTACTATTGAGAGATTTTCTTTTTTTCATACATGATACAATGTATTGCGCAAAATGAATATGCGCACATACTGGAAGCATTATGTTGCTGTGGACATGCAAGTTGTTGAGTATACAGCAGAGCAAAAAAGCAATTTTTCCTAAATGTTATTGTCTCCTTTGTCTTCCCGAAAACATCATCTGTCACTTAGATTTGTATCTTCAAGCACGCAACTCTTTTTTCGAGTGTGGTTTATTTCCCAGCAGGGCGTCAATCTCAGCAATAGTTTGAGGGTTCATTTGGGATAAAATCTGCAAATAGGAAGAAAAGATGGTAATCAGTTTAAAATGTGATTTCTCAGTATGCATTGCACAAAAAGTAAGTATTGGTTCAAACAACGATGGCTCAGTGTGTCAGGCACAATTATTAATGTGGAAAACAAAATAGGAAAGAAATTCTACCCGTAGGGCACCCAAGTTCTCAAGTAGTTGGTCTGTATTAGAAACACCCAGAAGAACAGAGCTAACTCCCTCACTGCGCAGACACCAGGCTGTAAAAAAAAGAGAAAACCAATGAAACTCATTCTGAATTATATACAGTATATCAGTGTAACCAAAGAAAAATAGACACAATTGGATGTAATGGCCAATGTCTAATGGTCAAATTAAATATGTAGCTACCAAAACATGTTTGAGTAATCTGAATTCTGACCTAAGATTAGATGACCAAATACGCTTTGGTCTACTTCCCAGATCAATACATGTTATAATAGATAGACAAGGGCACATGGTGGACAAACCAGGCTTTCTAAACAACAAATAAACTATTGATTAAACACAGAGATTGGGAAAAGTAAGGCTATTAACTGATAAGGCCATTGATCGGCAGTAAAGTGGTTGCACACAGGCAGACGGGAGCATAGGAAACATTTGTGTGAAGCAATACATCTGTTTCCTTTCACCTTTTGAATCAATAGTTTTGTGCCCCAAAAATATGCATATGTAAAACAGTTAATTTTTAACTTCCAGTCAGACAACAACAACATAAACAATGTCTCTGTATGCCTACATTGTACAATCATGTTATCTGCCTGGGTCGTACCTATGGCTAACTGTGCAGCAGTGCAGCCCAGTCTGTCTGCCAGTAGATGGAGCTCCTTGATTTTAGCGAGCTGCCTGCGGCCCTCCTCGCTATTCACTCGTTCCTTCAGCCACTGGTATCCCTTCACCAGGGGCAAAATGGAGAAAAGCATTGAAACAGTACTGATTATATACTGCAATACCCCACTGATCAGGGAGAGAATTACACTGAGGCTGATTTCCAGTGAGAGAAATCCCAGAAGAGGGCCAATAAAATCATACTGACCTTCATTGCTGCTCTGGAGTACTCCGGCACACCATCACTGTACTTCCCCGTGATTAATCCACAAGCAAGTGGAGACCAGGTCATTGCTCCAACACCTGAAAGAGGGGAATAAGGGTAGACATTTGAATTAAACAGAATTAACCTTCAACTCAAATATTTAAGATAAATAGAGCTGCGAGACTTTGGATGTCTGACCAATCTTGTGGTAGAGCTCAGGAAGCTGCACCTCCACTTTATCCCTCTGGAAATAGTGATACTCTGCCTGCTCACACACCGGTGGTATCAGGTTGAACTGGCGTGCCACTGAGTAGGCCTCCTGGTGCCAAACAGACAGAACAAAATGGTTATTGATTAGAACTTATGCCATTACCTGAGAGCATTGGGTTTGTAAAGAGTGATCTTTTCTGAGTGTGAGATCAGCATTCACCATGATTTCCATGGCACTCCAACGTGAGGTTCCCCAGTACATGGCCATACCCTGGTTTATTACAAACGTCATGGCCCGTACAATCTCTGCAAATTCACAGTATACAGCATTGAATTTACATTACTTACTGTTTTGATCACTTAAAGGCAATTGATTGCAGCAAACAAGAATCATTTTCAAATATCTGTGACTGACCTTCCATAGGACTATTGACATCGTTTCTGTTGGCAAAAACAATGTCCACGTATTCTAGCTGGAGTCTTGATAAGGATCCTCTTAAACCTGTCATAAGCAATGGTCAGTGATTAGATGTCATTATCATCAAAAACACTAATAGTCTACAGCCACGCTAGTCACTCTGTGAGGCAGCATTTAGGCATTAGCTGAGGCTGATGGGAATGGAATTTGTTCTGCAGGTATTTGGTCATAAACCATAGTAGTTGTGTAATGATGACACTAGATGAAAAGTGGGATCACCAAAGAAAAGACAATTCATCCTGAGGGGAACATGAATGTGTGCACCAAATTCCATGCCAATCCATCTGATTGTTGTTGAAATATTTTTCTAAAAGTGTCAACAATGTAAACAGATGTCAACCACATGGTGACATCTGTTTACATTGGTTGGAAAAGTTGGGGGATCACCAAAGACTTTAGGATTCATCATCTAGGAATCAAGACTACACAAAACTTCATGGCAATCCATTTGATTGTTGCTGAGATAATAAAGTCTGGTCAACATTTGACCACACAGACTTCCAAGAAATAGTTGATTAACTACACCGTTCAACAGAGGGTAAAAGGCAATCATTTTATAGGGGGGTATTGTTTTTGAAATGTTATACTAGATTTAGTTTTTCTTAAATTGTTTTGCGTCAATGTCTCCTGTGTGCCTTTTCAACCTTGGGCGTGTTTGTACTTCCATGTCGAGGTAGAACGTAGTCATAGGTGAAATATAAGTCCCAATTTAAGCACTGTCCTTGCACGTAATTCACTCATTGCTCAATGGCCTCAAATCAAAAGCCTCATGACAATGACGGTCAAACAGCCCATTTAACTCCTCGGTAAATGGTCAAACCAAGGCCACACTACTTACAAAACATACAAAGAAGATGTCCTTATACAAGGCCTGTAGCCTATTAACTTTCTTTAGGACTATTTTGGGGGAGGTGGAACTGATTTGGACAATCATAATGATTCAGAGATGTTATTTGCACTAAAACTTCATTTTGACATTCCCTCATCTGTACTTTTGTCTTCCTTTGTCCCAGACACAAGACAGACTTGAGTTAGCTACTGTACATCTGATGACAATCCACCGAGCACACATCATGTCCTTCTAGCAAACAGTCCACTAGCATCCTTGCAACCATCAACTGCTGCCAAGGGTTAGGGTTTGACGTATTCACTGTGACACGTGACATAGAGTGGCTTTAGCTGAGTGAGACAAACAATGCACACCCAAAGATTAAAGGGTCATTAAATGATTCATCACAACTTAGGGTCTGGGTAGAATGCACTCTGGGAGACATTTTATATATAATAAAATGACCATACAATCCATTTAACCCGTTTTGAAATTTTATGTTCAACATACATAGAAATGTAGCAACAATACACAGCTCTGTATTGACCCCTTTCAATTTTCTGACTCTGTTTTGTGATAAACCCAAGGTTAGGGATAACCTATAGAGCTAATCCTGAACCAGCTTGTATTTTGTAATGATTCTTTGTAAATTACAATCAGGTACTTTGCTGTAAAAATATATTTTACTCTACCTTCAATAATGTGCTTTCTGGAGAGTCCTCGCTCTGTCTCTGCTCTGTGGAGTGATGAAAACACACATTATTGATGAACTATTGAAAGGATAAATAAAAAGTATTTTGATGTTTTTTTTTTTTAGGAAATAGTCTTTTAGTGTTAAACTTACTGGCCTCCCCAATAGATCTTTGTTGTGATGACAAAACTTGAACGCCTGGCAAGGACACAAGAGGGTTAGGACCATTGTATGGGAAAATAAGAATTTTAGTTGGAAATCATCTATGTACAGTTTTAATTATAACAGCCATAGTTTTCTTCTTGTGTACCTACAATCACAGGCACATTACAGAAACATGTGGACCATTATTCTATTTCTTTTAGTTATACTGTATATAATAAAGTTTGGTGTTTTTTAACATACAGTAGGTTTAGCAGCCAGGTAATACATCCACCTGTGTTTATTTTCATATGGTATTTTAATCCTTTTATAGTCTATCTGTGGCTAAAGCTCCTTAATTGACAAAAAAATGTGAATTTCCCTTGAGATAATTTAATGGTGTGCCTGTCCCAACAGTAACAAAAACATGTGGACAAGCAAAACAAGGGGATTATGAGGAATTATTAGGGTTTCAAAACTTATTTTCATAATCTAATAGAAAAAAACTATCCACATGCATGTGAGTCAGTTTGGAGAAATGAGTAATATCACCTCCATCCCTTCTTCTTGACAATGTTCCCTAAAGTGATCTCCGCTCTGTGAAGAAACATAAATTACTGTGATAGGTTGATGCTAAATTCAGATCACTGCACAACAATGTTCAATCATACAGGGGATCTGCAGACATCTCATACAGTACGTTAAAGAAACCTGACCAATCATGAGAGACGTGCATCCGAGAACACCTGCTGATGCAGAAACATTTTGCAAGAAGAAAAACAGAAGCAAAAGTGTGAACCAATGCTTAGAGGAAGAAGTGGCGCCTGACCTTCCAGAGGCGTACACCTCTGCCGTGTCAAACAGGTTGACTCCGCTCTCATACGCTATGGTCATCAGGTTCTCAGCCATCTGGGGGGGAACACAAACATGAAAACTGAGAGAGGTAGACCTGGAAAAATTCAAATTACACAGAGGTTGTCCATAAAGGACGCAATGCAGGGAGAACAATTAATAGAACAGTTAATATCTAACATCTCACAAAGCTACTTTAGTTGCTAGGTATCAGGTCTGGGGGATTTTGAAACATTTTTGTAATTGAAAACAGAGATTTGCAGTGTTTTCCACTAAAGCAATATGAGTGAAAGTGCTTGGGAATCAACCTCTCGTAAAAACAGAGAGACAACAGAGCTCTCACCTCATCAGAGATCTGTGATCCGAATGTTACCCAGGTGCCTGAACAAGAGGAGAGACAGACATTTGTTTTGTTTCCTCTTTTAAACCAGATGAATGCATTTTCCTGCCTTCCAACCAACTCACCTAACCCGAGGCAGGAAACACGTAGACCTGACTTCCCCAGGTTCCTGTGAAGAAAGAAAGAACCAAAAGAACAGTCTGCGAAGCTCATAGATGAAATGTAGAAAAATATGGTATGCTGTGTGGGTATTTAGAATACAATTGCACAAACAATCACAGGAGGTATCCCATCTTACAGTACATTGATGTTTGTGAGTGCTGAACCAAAGTGTAGTTCTGAGGGACTTGTACCTTTTCTGCTATTTTATTCTTTTACTCCACTACATGTCATAGGCAAATATTGTTCTTTTTACTCCACTTACATGACACCTGTGGTTACTAGTTACTTTGCAAATTAAGATTGTATGAACAAAACATATGATCAACTTTTAGAACATGATACTTGTACAAGTACACATACAACTAAAAATACTAAAAACTAAAAAAACAAAACATGAATTTGCATGTTTTGCAAAGCCTGAAGTATAACACATATAAAACTACTACATGTTAACATGCAGTACTTATTTCCTCTGTGTTCCTGGATGTGAATACTTCTTTCACCACAGCCGCTGAGTATTTCTTGCCTGTGGTTAAATTACTGCCTGTGTCTAATTATTTCTGAACAATTTATCCTTAATATGTTAACAGTTCAGTGTGTTACACTAGGTCAGTGAAACAGCTGGAGGGAACAGAGCTCAGCTCTTATAGGGTAAAGCTTCTCTTGTCTGTCCAATAATGGCCCAAAATGTTCCATAAGCTGGGAGAGGAGTCTATTACCCAACATGCCACATCTGATTATCCAGACAGCTGAATTTTGAAGGGCGAGCAAGAAGAAGCAAAGAGCTGCATTTGTGACCACAGCAGCATGTACAGCTAAAAATGATGCGGGCTTTATGCTTGCTCTCCTCTCCTACTCCGTGCATGCTCTCTCCCATTCTAATTAGCCGTGGAGCCAGCTGAGCTGCAGTGCAACTCACTGCTCGCCATCTTTTCATCTCCAGCGCCTCCTCCCCTATCTGCCTGCCTTTATCCGCCACAAATAGCCAAATGCAGAAAGACAGATTGTCAGAGCATTTAGACCCAGTCGAACAAGTCCTGCTTTTATTTTCTGTGGTCTATTTTTAATGCCTTACCTTAAGCTATTTTTAGATTCTTGCATATGTAAGCATTTGTGTCTCACCGTGTGCGTGTTGGGGGTGTCTGTGTTCTTGTATGCGCTGCGTGTGGGTGTGAAATGCTTATTGTTTGTGTCATTACTTTAAACTCTGTCAAAATAGCACACATGTGGTATGGCGGGAATGATATATACAGGCAAAAGCTGTTAGGGGGATATGATGATGATGATTCCTTGTATGGTAATCTGGCTCACCATTTGTCAACCCATGGCAGCTCTGTCTGTTCTCACACACTGACAGTTACACTTTGAACACTGGGAGTAAATATAAATGAGGCACATGGGAGAAACACACTTCAGAGACTTTTCCCGAGTCAAATATTTAAATATTTTTTTTCCCATTTGTTTTGTACTTCTTTACTGGTATTTGTTTGTGACATCCATCAAGTTGTGCCTTTTGGCCTCAACTTCAGTCCGTGGAAGTTCAAGGAAAAATGATTTGACAAGGTTGGACCAATAAAAACAACCCAAAAATATTTCTGCTCTTTAAAACAGCTTCCCTCAGCTTCAAAACAAAAAAAACCTTTGAAATTATCAAAACAATTGCTATATTTAGAGATGGGAATTATTAAAATTTTATTGAAGCCAATGCCATTATAAATTCTTCTTATTGGTCCGATTTACGGCCATATTGTGTAGAAAGATGTTTCAGCAGAATTCATTACATTAATAAAGCTTGGATCCAACTGCTTACCACCTTAATCACACAAGTTTAGTACCATAATGAAAAACAGAATGCTATGTGTTAAATTTCACATTTAATGTGTGAAAACTCGAACTGCAACTAAGCATGAGTCAGCATTGTGCGACTGTTAAGCATCCGGTAGCATCCACAGCTATTATACAAATAAATGCTTTTAACAATCCTATATTCAAACTGCTCATTTTAAAATACACAAAGCTGACAGACTAACGGGTTTGTATGAGCAAAAGTGAAATCAGTTTGCATTAGTGGGTGAATTTCATGATTGTTGTGCCACATTAAACACAATTTTTCTTGTTTCCGGGCAATGGAGTATGCCATTGTTTCTCCTTCTGTGTGACAACTGGCGGCCTCCTCCCTGCTCTCAACTCCACCGTTGTGGTGCAGTGCTGCAGTCTGCTAAATTACTATCAGTGAGTCTGGAGAGACACATGCTCTTTCTTTCCTCTTACTATCTCCCTCATGACAATATCTCCCACTCTCTCTTTTACACACACACACAGACACACACACACACACACACTAATGCATGTACACATTCATTTGGCCTATATTTAATTTGAAATGTATATGGCATGAGTTAAAGCAAAAAAACTACCAAAATACTGTGCCGGCGTCAGTGTGGCCAGTCGATGTGTTCACGTCATTGTTCACGCTTGATGGGAATTACACTTCAACACAGGCACAGATCTACATATTCACACATGAATGAACTCCACTGGGGCAAAGAGAAACACAGATGCTTCTCTGTAGCCCTCATGTGCTTACTTGTTTATTTTATCCTTGAAATAAATCATGATGGCAAAACAAGGTGATTATAGGGACTTGGTTGTTCCATAAATTATTATTGGGGAGAAAGTAGCCACACAGGTGCTCCCTCGTGTAGTCAGCATTTTAACCTGTGCTGACATTTACAGTTAGTTTTCAGCAGAGACAGGAGGAAGACACTATACAGATGGTTTAGGTGTAAATGATGGAGTTTTTTCCTGCAGTTGTCATAAAATGCCACACACATGCTGAGCAGGCTGTTCTCAAGAGGAAAGCATACCTAGATATTAATAACACTCACGTCAGTGTGTGCGTGCGTGCGTGCGTGCGTGTGTGCTTATACGTGCCTTTTCTGAGCACAAACTTTAGGAAGATTGTGGACAGTCTGTTCTCTTTTAATAATGCTCTACAAAGCGTTTCAGGGTTTCAAAGGGTCAGTTCACTCAAATTACAAAGAACATATTTTCTCACCCATGCAAATATTTCTTCTTCTGCCTTGATATAATTGAGGCTAAATCATTGCAACATCTTTTTTCTATGTGTCCTTTTTTACTCTAGACATAAGTGAGACAATTTATATTGTGTGAACTAGCTCTTTAACTCTGAGGGACAGGGTAACTCTGACAGCGCTCTTATTCTTGCTTCAGCTATTATTAATGACTAAACAACTGACTTGTAATGTAATGTAATGTAATGTTTTAATTGAGTTATATTAAAGCAGTTAGACAAGTAGGTCTGTGCTAATTATATAATACACATGCTTCGAGCAGAGGAAATGTAAAAAAAAGAAGCACAAAGACACTCACACACTCACTCACACACACACACACACACACACACACACACACACGCACACACACACACACACACACACACACACACACAAATGGTTGTGCCCTACTAATGTTGCACATAAATGTCTAAAACTATTAGTGGTCGTGACATACGCACGTAACGAAGTGGCACAGCTGAGAGATTGCACCAGCTGATAATAAAATAGTGAACTATTTTATATTCGTGTGAATTGTGTTTTTCTTTATTAAAGATTATAGGCTGAAGCACATAAGGATACAGCACTGACTAAGTGGTCAAAATGTGTTTAAAGGGAGTTTATTAGTAATGGCACATATTGACATATGTAAGCCTCATCAAACAACACTGACCCAGCTGTTGCTTCACATTTTGAAAAGACTAACTTATCTGCTTTATGTAAGTTGTTAAATCCCTGCCTAAGTTCTCCAACCTGAAACTGTAAAAATAAAAATGTCTGTCTGTCTGTCTGTCTGTCTGTCATAGACTGACATATCTATTAGTAGTGCGTGTATTGAAAGGGAGCCCTATTGACTGTTACACTGCCGAAAGGCGTGCTAGGTACAGCTCGCTCTTCATTGCTTGCTACAGTACATTCAACAACTGATGAAGAAGACCGGAGATGTTGCATTGTAGCAAACTGAAATATTTCAAGCCTCAGTGATGAAACATTCGGAGTAAGTGACAGTGGCCTTACCTAACTCACACTTGGCCAAGTTAAGGGTAAGGGAGGCGTCCGCCAGCCGTTGGAATACTGTTTCTAGACTGGACATGTGACTGCTCCACTCACTCTTAACTTGGCTAAGTGTGAGTTTGGTATTTTTTATGAAATAGCTTGGTCCCATATACCTAGCTGTTAGCAAATGTAATGCAACTATGTAATGGCATGTATTGCTCAGGACCCAAATAAATTGCAGCATTGAGTGTGAAGTGTTTGGATGAGCGTTTCCCGAGAAAACTGCAAGCAATAACACCGGAGGCTAAGCAATCGGCCCGTTTCTAATAGCCAAGTTTTGAACAGGCACTGCACTAGTGATTTATAATCATAACATTCAGCAACCCATAAGTGGCCGATAAAATAAGAAGCTAGATTTTTGAAGTTTAGCAGCAAAAAAACAAATCATAGTTTGGATATATGTTGGTTAGGAGCCAGGCAGAAATCTAACAAGTAAAGACTTGATGTGACTTTGCCTAAAACCTTTGCTGGACCTTAAAGTGATGTCACTAATCTGTTCAGTCAACAGGAAACTCAAAAGCCCAGCGAGAGTTGAAGGTCAAGGTTGTTGCAGCACACAGTCTTCTTCTGCTACACAAACCATTTGTTTCCAATGATTATTAATCATGACAACAGTAAGAGGCCAAATTTGCATTGAATTATCACTTAATTAGTTTTCATCATGACTCCACTCTGGGAAGTCCACATTTTATCACTGTTTGGTTTTTATAATGGCATCCATAGGGTTTTATAAAAGTGTGAATAGTCTGCTTGCTAATCTTTACACATCTTTTCAGAGTTTTATGGATGAGGCAACTCTAAAACCACATTTAAGTAAATAGTCTGGGATCAAATTAACAAACTGAAGCTGTGAAGTCGATATGCCCTCAGCGTGTATAAAAGGGTAACACTGGGGCAGGATCACTGCCTCATAGCGCAAAATGACCACAATCTGTCTGTACAACTTGACAGGGTTGTTCATCAGTACAACTCAATCATTACTTCATCAGCTGCTGAGAGTTCAGGCTTTCAAAACTCGCTGTTCAAGTGTACTCTGTTAGAGAACAGCGCCTGTCTGCATGGTTGAATGTCAGGGCACTTCAAACCCTGATACAAATTCAAAAACATAAGCCTTGTTCTCCAGCTAAACATGCAACTCAATGGTAGGTATAATCCTTATTTTGTTTTGTGGTATAGGACATTTTACTGGACATTTCTATTTGTTATTTGGTTTACTGGAACTATCTAGTGTACTCATTTCTACTGTGAAAATGTGACTTTACTTGTTGTCAACTACAGGCCATCAGGTTGATCAAGAAAAAGCTAGTCAGTGGACCTTGGGTTAAGATCCTTTAAAAAAGAAAAAAAAATACTTCACTAGTGCACCTTATACTAGGGGGGCTATGCCTCATTCCCTGCCCTCTAATTTCTGTCATTAAGAACCTCCAACCTAAATGTTAAATTCTTTTGACTCTTTAACAACATTTGTGTTGAATAGTTTAAGTACAGCTTCCCATCTTACAGGTTCCTCTTCTCACTCATGCATTACAGTTTTTTCCACCTGCTTACACACATTTTCAAAACTATGTCTCCTTTTTTCGAAACTCTGGACACAATTCCCAAAACTGCACACACAAAATGCAAAATGCCTCACCTCGCCTTCAAACTGAAACATTCAACATGCCATAAACACATCTCAAAATGAAGCATTTGCATCAAATGGCAAACATTTTGTTGTATACAGTAGCATGAATAAAAACTATAAATATGTAAACCAAAGGCATCACTTTTAGAATACAGAATGTGTGTGTGTGTTGTATGCCTGGGTCTGTACGAGGTTTCTTCCTAAAAGGGAGTTTTTCCTCGCCACTGTTGCACTGTTGCTTAGTACTAATGCTGTTGGTTCTTTGTAAATTATAGAATGTGGTCTAGACCTACTCTATCTGTAAAGTGTCTCGAGCTAACTCTTGTTATGAATTGATACTATAAATAAAAGTGAATTGAATTGAATTGTGTGCGTGTGTGTTTGTGCGTGTGTTGTGTGTGTTTGTGTGTGCTTGTGTCTCGGGGAGGGGGGGTGAAAAGAGAAGGCCTGGTTCCCATAGAAACGGACAATTTGCTAAGTGACAGACTTCTAGTCTCACCTAAACCCCACAGGTCCCCTGGCAAAAAAGACTCCATGACTGCTGTGTTCAGCTGGGTATAACTATCTAGGTTTGAAGCTGGTATGAACAGATCGTTTTAATTACAGGAATGCACTTTTCTGCTTTTGTTGGTTGATGCAAAGGTTTTACAGTTGTTCTAATCACACGTTAAAGGTTGAAAAATAATGTTAAAAGCTATAGTGCACAACTATTTTATAGATAAATTCAAAGAGAAAGAGTTGGGGCAGGGGATGACAGCAGGGGCTCATGGGAGTGATAACTAGCAGCAGGTGCCATTGTCTCCGTCCGGCCAGTAAGTGATGAATACTCAGGTTAATGAGATAGCAGGGGGGATTAGGCAACATGCAGTCAAACAGGGCAACTAGTGGCAAAGATAGAATTTACTCAGAACTCTTCTTTTCTGCTCTGTTGTGGCAGTGAAATGGCCTCATACCCATCATGTCAAGAAATCTCCAACATTTACTTTCTGCACAGATACACAGATTCATTCATGCAGCATGTTTTATGTAGATCCCTGTTCCTTCCAGACCTCAATGTGGTTATGACAGCAGTATAAAATGGAGAATGTGCAACCACTGTGCTGCAAACACACTCTGTGGCCGGGTGGCGAGGCTTTGAAAGGTCTCAGTTACAGAAGGGACTGATAAGGAACAGCAGTGCTGACTGATTAGGAAATAAGACTAAAAAACTAAAAGGCAATGCCTGGGGTGTTGCCACTGGCAACTGGAGCTGGCCATATGCTGTATAGATTTATTGTGCTGCTGCACTCCCTATTAGTGACACATTTCCATAGACAGCAGAACTACCACCCAATCAGAAGAATGTATGCAATTCTCAAGGAAGATAAAACAGTAGTGGGAATATCCAGGTTTCTTCTTGTGTCTCATTCCCTTTTTAAACATCCTATTAAATGAAAACTAAATTGCCTGGAGAGAATGGCAGCAATTCAATCAACCTGATTACCAGGAAAACAGGTCATTAAAACCATCCTCGTAGTTATTGAATTTTACGGTCCAGATGAAGGAAGCATACGGCATGAGTTTATGGTATTATAGATTCTGGTGCATGCTGTGTGTTTTATATGCATATTCATACAGTGTATTGCTGTCCACTGCTCTGAGAACCCCTGAGTGAGTGAAGGCTACATGAGCAGCTACCCTTGTCCACCTAAAGATATTATCCATCAAGGTGAACTGAATAAGAGAAAAGTCAAAAAACTAATATAACATTCTCTTCATGCTGTTTATCTGGTCTGGTTCCTCCCTACACTATGACTCAGACCTGAATCAGAATCAGAATATTTTATTGATCCCCTCAGGGAAATTATTTTGTTACATTTACTCGCAGTCAAATTCAAGGTGAAATAAGAGTGAGAAAAGTCAATATAAGTAACAAAAGTATCATAGCTACAGTAATAAATAAATAAAACGTTAAGTGGTGTGTGCAACAATGGTTTTGTGTGCATAAGATCCTCTGCTGCACCAATTATTTTTATGACCGTGAAATGCTTTTAAAACCTCAAAGAAAAGCTAGAAGTGCTGGGTGCTTTGAGGAAAGCTGTTATGGGAGATAGGCTTTTTATTAACCTGTGGTGAAGGAAGAGGCCAGGGAGAAATCTGCATAAAATGCCTAAGCCTATAGCAGATGCTCCTATGCATACTGTCTGTTATACTGGGATAACAGTATGGATTATGTAAGCATTTTTACATCCATCAGTGCAAGCGTATTTGGCATTAATTTTTTTACAATGTCAGTAAAATCTCTGCTGTATGTGCACTTACTCAAGTGCTTTACCCCACTAATGGATATGTAGGCAGACTGCACATTATGTTACAGGATGCACGTTGGTGACAATTCATGCTAACCTTACAATTCACCTAGCATATCAACAAAGAGATGGACAGAAATAAAAATAGAAATAGAAAGCCCGGTCGGCAGAGCTTCATGATGAGAGGAGGGCCAATCAGATCAGCTGGCCCCCTCGTCACCTGGCGGAGGATTTGCCACTGATGCTCATTATGATAATGTGCAGGTCAAAAGGCCGTGATAATCAAAGTGAAATGAAAACCAGTCAGATCCCTCTGATGTGGATTAACCCTCCACCCCTGAAGCTCCTCATCTCCATACTCACCTGTACTTCATACTGCTGTGGCGCCCGATGGCCTCCTTCATGTGGGCATGGCCCTGCGGAGTCGGACGGGACCCGGACCCCTCCCTGGTCTTTCCTTGAGACGTGTAGTTGCCATTGCTCCCTTGTCCACCACCACCACCACCTCCTCCTCCGCTACCACCACCTCCTCCTCGATCACCGCCCCCTCCTCCTCCACTGCTTCCTCCAGGAGGTGGAGCGGTGCGAAGGCCACAGAGACGGTCCTCACTGCGACTCTTGAGGTTGTGCTCAGTGCAGGCGAAAGACACCTGCATCCTGACCCTGGTTTTTGGGGGCTCTTATTTTGATGGAGCGCAGGGGTGTGATACACAAACAATAAAGTCTGTGAACTGTTGGTGCTGCTGGACAATGTTATCCCGTTGTGCTGTTGTTGCGAAGCAGTGATGCTCATATACAAAAAGGGCTCAGACAGGGCAGGTCAGAGCTTTTGGCTGACAGTTGGAGGGAGCAGGCAAGAGTCCAGCCTCTAACATGACACACACAGAGTTACCGTCTGCTCTGTCTCCTGTCTGGTAATGCAAACCTGCCAAACGGGCTCTTTGAGTTTTCACACTCACAAGATGCATCAGGGCTGCCCTCCAAAAATCATCAGGAAGCGTGTAAGCTCACAGCAGTCCTCAAAAGGATTTGGGGATGTGGCAGTTCTTGGGAACCTCAGTGCAATAGGAGCCCTCGAGTGTGTCAGCAGCTCGGCCTTCTCCCACATAGGGTACATGCACGGGCTCGTATGGCTTATGTTGGGTGGTAAAGCACTTGGTAGCTCGCTGTCTTCTCTTTAGCTGAGGTTGGGTCTATCTGCCTTGAGCAAAGGAGTTTCGGAGTGTGCCGCAGCAATGACACAACCACAGCTACAGGCATCCTCGCACCTCGCGTCGAAATAAAGCATAGCTATATTTGTTTTTTTGTCGCAAGGTGGGTCAGCAAAAAAAAAAAAACTGGCTTAACTGCTCGAATTTACATTGCCGTGGCGATCCGTCCGATATCATATAAACTTGATATGATGCGAATTCACCCAGTCAAGCCCCACCGATGCATCATCGCCCAGCAGCCCCACGCAGCATCAGATGGATGCAAGAGAAAGGGAGACAGAGGGGAAACAGAAGCAAATTCAATTTGTATTACCTTCAGTGTGTGAAGTCGCTTACATACCGGCAGCAGCTGTGCAGGTCTCCCGTTATTCAAATCTGACGGTAGGTACACGGACAAAAAAAAAAACGCCGGTTTACTGGCCCAAAAATTAGAAATTTCAAACGATCGGTGCAGCCTTGTTAAACATTATTTTGTTTTCTGAATTCAGACTCTTTTCTTTTCTTTCCTTTTTCCAGAGGCTCCAAAATGTTCACGACTCACAAGCAATGTGGGTTTTTAAAAGATGATCTCTCTCTCTCTCTCGCTCTCTCGCTCTCTCTCTCTGGTGTGAGCTCTACATTTTTCATCATAGGCTACACACATTTTATGAAACATATATATATAAACATATGTTTATGTTAGTGGAGCTTAAACACAGCTAGGCTATAGTGTTTTTGAAATAAGCAAAAACAATCATCATCCTTATATACCCAAAACGTTTTTTATGTTTTGAATATATCTGTAGAATATCATTTTCCACACATGCCGCTGTTATTTTCCATATGTAAGATCTTTCTTTCTACCACACCCATGTTTCCACCTTCAAAACCACTTCATCTGCTGTGTTTCTATAAGGCAAATCACCCCAAATCATACTGCAATACTGTACGCTCACCATTATCATCATCATCATCATCTCACAATAAAGAGCTGATACATGTCTTTAAAGTCACCTCACATCACATCATAAGATGGCATAGTGTGGCATATCATATCCTATTGCATCACATCACATTATATTACAATAAAACTGATGTGTCATTTGGTGGCTGGACATTGATAATAGCTCCTTCAAGGCTGTATTTACAATCTAAACTATGCTGCCATATCCTTTGAGAAGACTGTCAACCCACAAAGTATCAGTCAGTGCTCAGTGTTTGCTCTCCCTGCCTCATACAGCGGGACAAGCTGCAAAATAGTGCAAATAAAAATACCGACACACACTCATACAAACATTCATCATTTCTGTTCCTTTGTTCTCAGGAGTCGTATCTAATGAAATCTTGCTTTAGAGCAATCTTCAGTCCCAGGATGATCACAGGGCAGTCAGCTGCCAGCACACTGTAACTTGGAGCTGGAAATCAGCTCTTTATAAAGAGCTATTCAGTAGCCTACATGCTGGGACGGGGAAGTTTCCAGCTGTATAGGCAGAAAGAGAGTGTGAATGCCACCCGCTGTGAGATTTTAGAGAAGATAGACCTTCCAAAAATCACTTTATTCTGAGTCCCAGATGACAAACAAAATCACATTAAGTGAATAGACATTAATATAATGACTTTGACTAAATCTTCGTCTACCCATAGGCTTAACCTTCACCTTTACTCCAGACAATTTCATCATCATCATCATCATCATCTTAATTGTAATGACACATACTGCTCCACAGTTTAGAAATGATTATGGCTCACCAACACTTGGGAGCTTCGTTCCACCACACTGTGATCCCCAATTAGTTGACTTTAGGCTACTAGAAATTTGCGTGGAAACCTGTTGCCCAATGTGAAACTTAACAGGTGAAGTTGTATTAACACAGAGCGAAGTCAATGCACTAGACAAATCAAGTTTCCATTAGTAGTCATTACTAAAAAATCATTAGTAAACATAAATTAGTTTTTACTGGAGTCATGTTGTCTAAAATAGGGATCTTCAACAGGAAGTCCGGGACCCCAAGGGGATCCTCACAGTCAATGCAGGGGGGCCTCCAAAAATTCAAGTGAACTTGAATCAAACATTTTATTAGCAAATATAAATCCCCACTGACGAAAGGCTTCCTGGCCTATAGGTAAGGTAACCACTTAGATATCTATCCCAAGAGAACGTTCATCCTAAGGATTCACTGTGCCACATGTATGTTTGGACATAAAAACATGATTTATAAAATCATGGCAACAATTATTAAGCTGTTTTAATAGCTTGTTATTCTATCCAAAAAAAAGTATAAAGGTTTTAGGCAGCCCTCAAAGTTATTATAGGCCCAGTTTAATACACTTAATTTTATACAACATATGTAGTAGGGGGTCCCTGCTCCATCTGTCTTTCAGTTAAGGGGTCCTTGGCCTAAAAAAATGTTGAAGACCCCTGGTCTAAAATAAGCATATTAAAGCTTTAGTGCATAACTTTTTCATATTAATAAACGTCTGTTACATTGAAGCCATTGCCAAATCAGTTGCTACAAAGCTAATTAAGACTATCAGCTCCACACAACGCTCTCTCTGTATTTCTCAGTATGGCGATGTTCAGAAACTGGTGTCGTTCACTGACTTTTGCTTGCAGAAAATCAAGGGAAGATAATTACCACTTCTGAAGAGTCCATCATGTTTTTTTGATCCTCTGTGTCCTCCTTGGCTATTAGCAGCTGCGTGGAGGAGGGTTGGGGGTGGTGCACAATAATGGAAGGCTTGTATCATGTGCACGCGGCAGTTTTATAATCATTACATGGATATCCTGATGGGGGCAACTGAAACTACGCAATACAGCTTTAAACATGCAGAGAAACACTGAAATATAACATACGACCTTTAAAATTATCACTGTTAAAAAATACAAAAATATGGCTTGTCTTTCATGACAACGTAATTTTAGCAACAACCAATTCAACACGATTGTTTCAATAATCCAATTCAAAACAGAATAAAAAACGCACATTCATCATAGGCAAGGCAAGGCAAGGCAGCTTTATTTGTATAGCACATTTCAGCAACAGGGCAATTCAAAGTGCTTTACACAAAAAATAAAAAAAAACAGTTAAAAGATAAAAACAGATAAAACACAAGAATAAACAGTTAAGAATAAAAAGATTAAAAAAAAAAATGAAAACCAATAAAACACAAGAGTAAAAGTTACAGTGCAGTATAAGAAATTAAACATTTAAGAAATTAACATAATTTAAAGAAAGGCAACATCAAAAAGAAAGGTCTTCAGCCTTGATTTAAAAGAACTGAGAGTAGCAGCGGATCTACAGGTTTCTGGGAGTTTGTTCCAGATATGAGGAGCATAGAAACTGAACGCTGCTTCCCCCTGTTTAGTTCTGACTCTGGGGACAGAAAGCAGACCTGTCCCAGATGGCCTGAGAGGTCTGGGGGGGTCATAGTGTAGTAGCAGATCAAAAATGTATTTTGGCCCTAAACCATTTAGTGATTTATAAACTAGCAAAAGTACTTTGAAATCAATTCTTTGATACACAGGAAGCCAGTGTAAAGACTTCAGGACTGGAGTGATGTGATCCAGTTTCTTGGTCTTAGTGAGGACCCGAGCAGCAGCGTTCTGAATCAGCTGCAGCTGTCTGATTGATTTTTTAGTGAGACCTGTAAAAACCCCGTTACAGTAGTCAAGTCTACTGAAGATAAAAGCATGGACAAGTTTTCCAAATCCTGTTGACACATGAGTCCTTTAACCCTTGATATATTCTTAAGGTGATAATACGCTGATTTTGTAATTGTCTTAATGTGGCTGTTAAAATTCAGGTCAGAGTCCATGACTACACCAAGATTTCTGGCTTTGTCTGTTGTTTTCAACATTGTTGTTTGAAGCTGAGCGCAGACTTTTAATCGTTCCTCTTTTGCTCCAAAAACAACCACCTCAGTTTTTCCTTAATTTAATTTAAGAAAGTTCTGGCACATCCAGTCATTAATTTGTTCAATGCACTTAGTCAGTTTTTGTATTGGACTATAGTCCCCTGGCGATAAGGTTATGTACATTTGTGTGTGTGTCGTCCGCATAACAATGGTAACTTATTTTGTTGTTTTCCATAATCTGGGCCAGTGGAAACATGTAAATGTTAAACAGAAGAGGCCCCAGAATGGATCCTTGGGGAACTCCGCACGTCATATTTGTATGCTCAGATGTATAATTACCTATTGACACAAAGTAATCCCTATTCTGTAGGTAGGATTCAAACCAGTTTAGTACTGAGCCAGAAAGGCCAACCCAGTTTTCCAATCGGTCTAGTAATGAACGTGACATAAATTCCAAACCAATTGTATTGCGTTCAACGTTTCACTCAACAACAACAATGAATATGTTTTTTAACAAAACATGAAAGAATAAGTAGCTAGTGACCACTAAAAAGTTTAATTTAGTAAATATGGGTTTACAAGAACACCAGCTGCTCCATTTTCAAGTCCAATGCAGTACAAGGCTGTATGAAATCTCAGGGAAGTTAGACTGATGACCATCTTTCTACGGAGATGTATTATACAAATTGTATAAGGATTGACTTTAAATTCTATAACTCTGCTATTAGACTCGGCACAAAAGCTCTTGTCTTTTCTGACTGTCATCACCTACAAAGTAAAGTGCCAAGTCACCTTTAATAAAAATACTTAAGTTTATTTACATAATGATGTTTCATGTTGCCATGGCCTGAACCTCTACAGCACAGTAAATACATCTCTTATTTGAGTGAGGTTTCTCTGAAAAATAAACATGTCCATTGATACGTAGGTGTTATAATATACAATTATAATGTCATGATATAGGGGAGATGAGTTTTAGGTGATTGATCACTTGTTTGAAGTACAGAAAAGTGTGTGTTTTTGGCTCAATCCCATTTAGTCAAGCCACTTTTTAAAAATCTTTCAGTAAGTAAAAATAACATTGAATAACGTGTAGTATATAGTTTTCAGATGCATAAATCAGGGGCTCAGCCCAAACCTAGGAGAGATTTTACTCCTGTTTACGGCAGCTACTGTATATGCACTATTTTTCAAGCCAAATGACAAAAGACTGCCTAAACATCTGCTCATCATTTTGGAAATCATTTGACAGTTTCCAAGGGGAAAAAACATCCTGTAGAGCTTACATCATATTTACCATCTATTTGTTCTCCAACTGATTTCATCAGCAAATGTTAAGGATTACTTCTTTTCACTCCTGCCGTCTAAAGAGAGGCACACATTGTCTGATGTTACTATTTTACTAGTTGCATAAGATAAGTATGGTAGAAATTTGACATAAACAGAATTACCAAACTTAAAACCCTTTTTGCTGTACTTTGCTGGAGTTCACTGAATGAATGTTTAGTTGACAGATCTGCTACATTTGAATCGGAATCCCATAATAATCTGGGATGCTCTAACTGCACATCAAGGATCCCGAGCAATGCCAAGTAAGTGTGGTCGTTAATACTCTTATTTATTAGAGTAGTAAAGTATCATTTTAAAAACCTACTACAAAAGATTTTGGAGCCCCAGAAGCCACTCGCCTCCCCTTTCCGCCCCTGGCACAAATGTTGCCCTAAGGGGAAATCTAGATGGCGTAAAGAAGCACATCTCCCACTGTGTCATTTCTTTCTGGTGGCTGCAGAGATGAGTTGAAGCTGAAATGAAAAATGCTGAGAATTGTTTTTTGGTTTGCCTCTACAAGAAATGTGCATGCAGTTTAGCAAAAGATGAAGGCATTTATCCTTGCTGAAACTGTAACTTTGAAGTATTCCCCTCAGACATTTTGTTTTTCTTGTGGTTTTGGTTACTCTTAAAATGATTCAGCTTAGCATTACGTTTTCACAAAGAGGACAGCCAAAGGGACAGTTAGTAAATGCTTTTAGTAGGATAACTTTTGCTTAAATCCATCAAAATCTTGAATCCGTCCGAGTAATTGTAATTTGTTCAAATATGTCTCACCTATAAGCTTTATTTTAGTGAAAGACAAGATTAAGCTTTCACATTCATTGTCTCACTTTTACTAAATTTGCTCTGCACTCAGGAGATCAGAGGATGGGGAAAATGGTTGTTTCCAGCTAACCCGGCTAATTAGACGGAATGCCAAGGTAGATTGTTAGCTGTCGTGTTGGTTACAAGTAATGACTTTAAGTCTCGAGAGACTTAAAGATGCATCATTACACAAATGAACCAAAGCTCACATAGGCTATCACGTGCCCAGAGGCTGCACAGTCCGCTGCCTTTACAGACATGAAGTGTGAAGATGAAATTTATAGTGATGGAAGAATCTGTTCAATTGCATTATACTCTGTTATGTAATTCATGTATATCAGTTATCAAAAGTGTGCTGATAGAAAACACTGCAAATAGATCTGAGAGTAAATGGGGCATGTTTTTTTAGATTGTTCATAATGATACTCTTTAAGCTGCAGATTTTGTTCCTTCTCTGATTTTGAGTCATTGAGCCACAGCACTGACTGCATGCCTTCACACCAGAGTGACGCTGCCACCTAGAGGCAACCTACTGGACTCTCGATGGTTGTGTGAGTCTGGTTGAGATATAAAGTAACAAATAAAATGCCACCTTCTGTCACGACAACCCTTTTTCCAAAAATATAGGCTTACATAAATACATACAAATAAGACACTGATATTAAACACACACAAATCTAAAACATCTATAAAACAATTTGCTGTTTATCTTCTATGTTTATGCTCTTTATAGTTTATTTAGCATATTATTTAATGGCCATGGATCCATGGCAACCTTTTTATCCCAAATACTGTAGCTAAACAGAGCATGTAAAACTGAGAGATACAAGCACTGTAACAAACTACTGCCTGTCCCCTGCTGTCAAACCACGCATCATTAACCCTAAATGCATGCTCCACTGATGTTGACCTGTCATGCTGTCTTTTGGAGGACAATTAGACAATGGTTGAGGTAAAAGTCCCTTGTAAATTACTGTGTCTAGAATTCACATTATTTATCCTGAACAACCACATTTTTACACAGTCCAGCCACATTTATTCAGCTCTGCTGTGCTTTTATATCTCATTAAATGTGTGATATATCTTTCTGGGTCACTGGTGGGGTAAATAAACTGTATATTCATATATATATATATTTATATATATATATGTATGAATGGTGTCCCCACTCACTGCCTTTAATTGCAGTCCTCTTCAAACACTCAACTACATCCATGCATTAGTAATATATAAGAAAAATATTAATCATGTTATTTAAATGGATCATCCATCGATGGCTGAGTGCTCAGGGTGGTTGGATAATCTCTCTCTATCTCAAACATTTAGTTTGTCCTGCAATCTCTATTAAATCTCTAAGTATGGCAGATTTATGTGCATATTTCTCTCGATATATAAAATTTTTGAATTCAACAGAAAGGTTTAATTCAAAAGGTGTTTTACATGATTGGTCATCTTTTTATCCTCAAAAATCTAATTTCCTTGTGGTTTGACATTATAATTTTGCTATACTTCCCCCTCTTTCTGCCTCCTTCCCCCTCACCTGTATGTCATTGCAGAGCGCTCACCCTCGCACTCGTCCAGGGAGAGGCCACATTCTCTCAGGTAGAGCTCCAGTCGGCGTCGCTCCACCAGCCTGCGCGCTGCCTCTAGGATCTGAGAAGCCAGGGCCTCTGACTCGGTCCTCTGGTCCGGGGTCTTGCTGCTCCGGGCTCCAGATTTGGCCACAATACTCCCTGAGGAGGTTGATGCCTTGGGCTTCTTACTGATGCCATAGAGGTCTTCCACTGAGTATTTCCCTCCTTTACCTCCTCCAGTTCCACCACGGCTGGCAAACATTGTTATCTGGAATCAAGTGCTGCACACTGATAAAAATCGTTCTTCTCTTTTGCTTGTTTTTGCTTGCTACATCTACTCAAGGTTCTGAGTTTGAAAAGAGAAACAACAAGGCAGAGCTATTTTGATAGAGATTCAGGAAGATTTGAAACATCCGGCCCGAGGATGTCAGACATCAAGCTGCTGGAAACAAGAACTTGAAACACCTGTAAAATATCAAAAAGTCTTGACTGCTCTTTTGTGGAGTCTAATTCAAAATAAAACAAAGCCAGTCCTAACATGTCAGCAGCAACACCCAGTCACAAACAATGACTCGTGCTGATGTGAGGTGCTTCTTTGAGCAAAAATGGATAGGAAAAGCAATCAGAATCTTTCTCTTTTTTTCTTTTAAAAGAGGGATTTGTGTTGAAGCCTCACCAGCTTACATTTGTTCAGATTAAGAGAGCGCCCGGATAAATTATCTGTACTTCTGTGGCTGCTATATAATCTGATACAGCAGTGGTTGCAGCTCTCTGACCTTTTCTTCAGATTCTGAGTAAAATTGAATCCTTTATTATTCCTTATATCTATAATCCTTAATAAAGAAAAAAAAATGTACCTACAGTTTTGATCAGTTTATCTGCTGGGGCAATGTCATCATAACTAAAAGTCTTGTTGCCTTTCAGCTCCTGTTGGCTGAAACCAAAACGAGAGTGTTATCCTCCCAAAGCCTGGCCTGGCTGCAGGCCAGGGCTGGGTGTTACTGTCAGGGTCTGGGTTAATGTGCAAACCCCCAGTGCCGGATTTTCACACAAAGCATAAAGAAGCACAGAATGTGTGAACGTCTTTCCACTGGAGAGGAAAATAAAATCTCTCACCACTGATGTCATAATAAAAAGATGTCATAATCTGATAGAGAGAATTACTTATCTTCTCAACGATGTATGCAAAGAAACCCACTTTCTAATCTCTTTATGTGCATGGTTGCCAAATCCCAGTTTAAAAACCAATACTGGAAACAAAAATCTGTTTTCCATTACAAAAAAAAACTGCAGGTTATTATTTAGAAGGATATCTTTTTCATTTTAAAAGAAAACAATCAGATGAGGCATGATTCAAATTTCGAAGTTTACACGCACACAACCTCACTTCCAGTATGTCACACTCTAGTAGGTTAAAGATTAAACAACGAATGACCAGATGAACGGAAGTACTCAAAGATTAAGTTCCTTGACTGTCTAAAGCTCCACTCATGCATCCGTCTATCTCTTTCTGTTCCTTCATCTTCCAGACGTTATGTTGGCCAGACGCTATTTCTAAACTGCAGTCCTCGCTGACTTTGCTGCAGTGGCTTTTAAAAGCAGAGATCATCTGGGATTAAGCTGCTATAATCGCTCTTTCGATTGACCACAGTCACACAGGCAGCTGCTGGAGGTCAGCCTTGATCTTCAGTATAATTTACAACCCTGAGTGGGTCTGGGCCACAGAAGGTGCATGGTGGCTTTCTCCACCGATTATTTTAGGAGAAGTACTAGAGAGAAAATAATATGTTTGCATTTATGTGAGCAATCTTGGTTTTCACATTGTATAACTCTCATATATCTGGGTTAGAACAGTTTGTTTTTAGTAAACTGTTGCATAATTGTGCAAAGATAGATTTTGTCAGTCTGACAATATAGTAACTATACGAAACTGCACGGAGTGGTGTTATTTTTGTTGCTTTGTACCTACTGTACAGGGATGATGGTGGGTGGTAAGCTCAATTGTTTGTAAGAGAAGGGGATTTACTGCAGATGGAGGCAGAAAAACCCAACTGGAGATCATGTCACCATTGTTCAGGATCCTTGCCCAGGTTCAGTGTTACCCACTACCCATGGGTGTCAGATTCATGTGAAATGTAAAAATTCAGAACCAGGCAGAGGCATTCATAAAAACTGTGTAAAATGGTGTTCTTTTCACTGTTACAGGTTATTTATTATCAGATGGAAAAATCACACAAATTATTTATTTTGCCATTAATGACCAAAAGGGCACACGAATGTATAGGGTACTTCCAATTAAAACCATAATATGTGAATGGAATAAAGCGTTTTCACAACAAAACAAATTGACACATTTTACTTTCCTGGACGTTTGTGTGAAAAACGACAGGCTCTCTGGAGAGACACATTTTATCACTAAAGACCCTTCCCCACACTCCCAAAAAATGAAGAATACCCTCACTTCAGCAAAAGGAAAACAAAAAGAACCCCCCTTCCCCCTAATAATTTCCATACGGTCTCTAAGAATTCACTTCTTTTTTCTCACAAACAGTATCATATGCTGAAAGTCTTTATCAAGTTTTATGAAACTGTAGTGCCTAATTTGGTTTGTTTGTAATTCCATGTACCCGTTGATGGGGTTGGGATGTGGCACTCTTGTTGTTATATATATATAACCATTTACATAATGTACAGTAGGTATGAAAGGGAGTAAGGAGAGTGATTGGTCAGAGTAAGATGATTATGCATTTAACCTCATCCCCTAAGGAGTAAACTTTTAATAACAATATAAAGGTATGGAATATATTTATACAAGCACACAATATTTTTCATATTGAGTTTCAGAGAGACAGGAAAAAGGCTTCATTTTAGCGGGGAAAGTGTCTTTGTGCTTGTGAACAAAGCCAACCATCAAATGGTTTAACGTGCTTTTAAATATGTAGGCCAAGTATAAATACAGCAGGGTGTTTGACAGTAGTGTGTGTGTGTGTGTGTGTGTGTGTGTGTGTGTGTGTGTGTGTGTGTGTGTGTGTGTGTGTGTGTGTGTGTGTGTGTGTGTGTGCGTGTTGAGGCTTCTCTCACACCTCTACCTGTGGTTGGTCGGCCTTGAACAACACTCCTTTTTTCTTTCTTTTTTCGGGGTGCCACATCCTCCCATCACCGCTAGGAGGCGACAAAGCAGCGCGGCTGAATCATAGCCTACTGATGTCTGCCCCTCGAATTAATTTACCGTGCAGCAATCATGAAACGCTAAAGTTGAATTCATTTTTAAACAGTAGACGACTCCTCCCTGTGATATGTCGAGGAGACAGACATTGTCACCAACAGGTAAAATGCTGATGAGCGCCCCACCTTTACAACTCATAATACAAAAAAAACCCACATTTATAAACACATCGGAGACGCACGCCGAGCGAATGTATGTGACATGACGTGTGAACACTACAGTTGACAACAACTCTGAACTCATTTCACACACGGTGCTCTCTCTGCTCTGTGTCCTCGTCTGATCCAGACATGTGGATGCAATGGCGCAGGTTGCACACCGTGTTTTATTTCGGAGAGCTGTGTGAACAGACTGTGGCAGAGTAAAAATGATAAGGCATCACACGCCCTGCTTCACACGAGTTTATTGATCCAGACAACATGTTCTTTTAATTGTGAAGTTGGACCGATGTCAAGGTTTCAAAATATGCTGAGACACTGTATACAAGGAGAAGCCCGTCTCTGTAGCTCACATGCATCCATGTCTGATATGCAGAAGGTCTGGATGTATTTTATATTTCAAGCTTACTTTAACTTCCTATTTTCCCTTACACTGACCAGCCTGAATGTAGGCTTATGGATTAGGATACACGTGAGCAAAATGAATTATTCTTTTCTCTCAGTAAGCTATATAGTAGAGTAGAGTATGGTTTCTGCACACAAGAGGGAGCTCATAGCATAATAAATAATTCCAATGCCTTCTTGGGTAAATTCTTTTATCCTGGGTATGTTATGTATTTGAAAAGGCGTGGTTGTCAATGTCGTTGCATGTGACTGTGTACAGTTAGAGAGTATGCACAGCTTTGTGTAATCTGATTACATTCAATACACATTCACTCACACACTTCATACTTTGTAAACCTGCTTGTATTGCATCCAGATGCTGATTAAATCATAACCATGTGCTCCTTCCTCGGATTTCTAAGTGGGCTCTGCACATGGTGAAAAAAAGGTGACTCTCTCTCTCTCTCTCTCTCTCACACACACACACACACTACTGACTGCCCTGCAGACTGTCACAATGCAAGCCCAGAAAACATGGTTTGTTCATGGGGTCAGTGATGAACGTGAGTGGTCATGTTTTTACAGTATAATCAACGCTTGTGATGGACTGTCATTTATCAGGCTGAAGCAGACTGGAACAGCGGGTGTAGGTTAGAGGGGGCCCCAGGGGACCAGAAGGGGGTGCTTTAATCCATAGGCCTGCTGTGTAAGGATCTGCATTCACGCAGCCCCCCAAAAAAAGGGACTGAATTAGGTTCGGACTTTACATTTAAGAGCAAAATGCGTTCTGCAGTGCACATTTGGTTGAATATTCAGTGTTTACTGCTCATCTATGAGAATAGCTTATGTAGGCTATTGGTTGCCAAACTGTATAATTTAAATGTTGAAAAAGAAGGGGAAACATCCAGTTAAGGTAAACAGCTATGACCACAATACAAATAGAAATACCAGATTTCACTGTAATCATGAAAAACAGAATAAACAGACAAAGCTGAGGGCTTTACTGCAAGCACAAAAAAAACAACCATTAGATGTTTTAAACTGCTTATTTTCTCAGAAATCCCTTTGAAACTTTTTGTGATTAAACCTCAAAAATGTGTGGCGGTAAGAAAGGCAGTGTTTCTCAGCGTGTGAGGGGGCACTTTTGGTGGATAGGCTATGCATTTTTCAGCAGATGGTAAAGATTTATACTTATGGGGTTCAGAGGAGTGGAGGGGTTAGGTTGAGTTAGGACATGAAGGTGAGGCCTGTGTGAGAAAAGTAAACTCATCAATCTGAGTTTAATAAGCAGAGTTCAAAAAGGACGTCAATCAAACTGATCAGAAACGTCTTTAACATGAGATGCTTGCCACTTCTGAATCTCACACTCACTCAACACACACACAATCATTTTTGTCACACAACACCTCTCAATTTCTGACTTTTAGAGTGATTTGATAGTTTTCCCCCCTTGTGGATGTGCATGTGGATTGAGTTTCAGAATGCCGGGGGATTCACACAGAGAGGATAAAAAGCAAAGGAGGTCACACTTCTTTCATTTCCTCACAGAAGGCAACAAGCACATCTTAGCGGAGTGGAAAACAAAAGGGCGCCACAGGGGACATGGATGGCTGCTGTGTGTGTGTGTGTGTACTGAAAGCTGAGACAGAGCAGGAACCTGCAAACACCTTTTGGGAGGGGCCAGTCGCTCGTCCTGATGGTGTTCATATTTGCATTCTTCATCCCACTAACACCTCCGTCTGTTCTTTTGAAGTCTGGAGAAGAAGAAGTGCATAGCAGCTATATATGTCATGGTCGTTTTGGAGTCATAATACGTATTGGTAAAACTATTTGGCTTCATGAATAATCCATTTTTATGAGCAAACAGATGCAGAAAGGAACAGACCTGGATCTATAACCTTGGAAATTGAACAAAACTCAAATAAATAGAGATTACACCAAAATAAAGTCATTCTGGAGGTAACAGCATGGAAGGAGATAATATAACTATATTTGAATAGTCTGCTACAACAAATAATAAAAATAATAGCACTGATGGGACAGCAGGGGCCTGTAATCTAAAGGTTTACATTGATTAACTGGATTAAGTGTATGATGAAAAGTACTAGACTAAGTCCACATCAAATTGTACTGCAGCATGGAAGTATAATTAAATTCGTACAAGTTTATTTGAGCAGGTGGGTCAGCGAAGAACAAATTCTTATTTACAGCGATGGCCTGGCAGAAGCTCCTGCAAAGTCAACAGAAACGCTGTAGAACAGCGGGAAGGGACAACCTTCCTGGTGATCAGATTTAATACGAAACAGAGTGGAAGCGCTCAGCCGTGCAATGTGCCTCTCCACAATCACGCTGCATACACAGGAAAAATAATCTTAGCTGGCTGCTCGTTGGATTTGCCCAGAAATATTGGGCCATTTTCGATCAAATTGTCTGCAAGTCATCTTGGGAAGGAAATCAGGCACCTGAAGTGGAGGGAGAGGAATGCCAATTTCAAATCTAACTTTCCATCTTCAAGCTCCTGCTGTTCAAAGCATTGCTGCAGATCCAAAAAGAAGATTAAGATTAAGGTAGTCAGTAGTTTCCAAAAACAGAGCTACTTTTACATGTTAAAGGGGTATTCCACCAGCTTGGAAACCAGACAAATCTGCAAGCTCATGTTTCATTTGCTCTGGCAGATATGGTTGGTGCCCCTCACAGAATTCCAGCAAGCCAGATTCTGGACGAACTAATCACAACCGTTTGTCAGACATGGGGTGGGATTTAGACGATGACTGACAGAGGAGCATCAGCTAACTTAACATAGTTACAGAATGTAACTGGCATACTGCGTCCAGTGCAACGCACCGGGCTCATGCATTTGCAAATTAGTCTGGCGATGCCAGGCTAGCATTCCACCAATTATAAGAACTAGTTTGTACAACGTGTTGTCTGTCCACGTCGGAAAGCAAAAGTGTTCCTAGCTGTTCCAAATGGTCACATCATTGAGAAACAAGATACGTTAAGGTTTAGGTACGTCTTTCCCAGAAAGCATTGATAGGGTGGCACTTGTTTGCACTCTCAAAAAGAAAAATGTTCGGCAACAAATGAAAAGCTTGAGAGCAAAGTTTAAACCTGGATCTCTTTCTCGCCTCACCAGGCCAATGGATGAAAGTTTCATAAATTGTAGGACACATCCCCCTCAAATTCCAACGTCAGAAACGTGTGGGGGACAGGGTTTCAGGCACTGAGCTTCATGATGTCATCAGGGTTATTTATCAATCTGTTATCTCGGATAAGGCTTGAGACTGTTGATGCTTTGAACAAGAAGCCTGCATTACAAACTGGAGGGATTGAGAGAAGTGGTCATTTGAGGGACATGTTATTGAGCTGTAGAATACAGGGCTTTTGGAGCTAAAATTCCAGATATTTCAACATCAGCTGTTTCACATAAGGCTATTATTTTTCTTTTTTTTTGTCTCTTGTTGGTCCCCCAACTTTATGGAAGTGCAACAGTAAATTGCGGGGGTGCGTGTTTAACAATACGCATTTGATGCAAGATCACACTTTGAATTTCTGTTCACAGCCAAAGACATGGTGAAACCATTTCAGATTGTCTCTTATCCCGTCTCTCCCTCCCTGCCCCCCTTGCTTGCAAACAAAAATGTACCTGTCCCACTGGTTAACCCCCACACACCACACTTGAATGCACACAGGAATGTGAGGGGAATGACACAACCCATCAAATCCTAAAACCAGAGCCTGGTCGGCTCTCTGCTCAACAGCAGACCTGATGAATGGCTATTCAGATACACAGACAAAGCTGAGGCTAGATTTCTACTATACGGTGGGGCCAAGGGTCATTCAAAGCACTGACAGAAGTAGAAACCAGAGCTGAATGCCTGTCTCTCTCGTTCAAACATTGACTCACTCCGACACACCAAAACACACTGTGGGGTTTAAAAAAAACAACCAAAAAACGTGCTTACAAGAAAAGTTACACATCGTTATTTATCTTCACTACATGGAAGCTCCACTTGTGCAGGTCTGTACTTTGTGGGCCACACGAGAACCGTAGAGGAATGAGTCAGGAACACAGAGATAATCAACGTACATTAATCAATAAACCTAACTACTTCTCGAAGCCATGGCAGCTTTGCCTGTTTATGGTAGCTCTGAAGATAGGAGGGAAGAGAAGAAGAAAAAAAGAAAGAATTAAAGCTCTAAGCTGCTCTCAGCCTGAGGCACGGGAGAAGAAAAGAACATCTCTTCATGATTAAAGGGGCTGAGGACCAGGAAGGGAAACATAGGAGAAGACAAGCCTCCAGCCCTTAAGGGGTAAAGGCTCTCTGGATAAACAGAAGGGAGGAGGAAAGGCAAAGCTGGAAAATATAGGGGAAGCGAGACTCAAATCTCATTCTCGCAGTCTCCGGTTTCTCTGTCATTTTTAAAAACAGGTTGACGGGATAGATGAGAGGCTTGTTTGCAACATGAGCCACAAAGAAGACAGTAAAATATAAGCCATTAGACATTTTATTTGCACATTTCTGCTGCTATGATCGTAGACAGTTCAGATGAGGCATTATCAAACCAAAGATAAAAAAGAGAACCAAGAACAATTAATTTACTTCCCATCTGTGCGCACTGAAGTAAAACTCAATAAGACAATAAAAGGTTCAAGCAAATCCAGAAACAACAGTGTGTTTTGGCAAGGGTGGAGCTGCTTTGCTATCAATTTGGGTCAGAAGTCACCGGGGTCACTGGGACAGATCTGCCTGTCGTCAGACCGCAGACAGGTAAATTATATGGGTTTTCACTTTCAGGTCAGGAACTTCCTTTGACGTCTAAACAATGACATGCACATGTGTATGGGAAGTCATGCTTCACTTAAAGTGAGAATGACGATAATTATCTACAGAGGCTATTCAACATGTTTATATGCAGAAAAATGATCATCATCAATGTCATTTATGGTAAACACTGGTGTGTATCTTTATTATTATGAATACTGAATACAGATTAGCATACACAGAAAACATACTTTATCTATTCCTTATTTCAAAGTTACATTTTTTGAGATCTTCAATATGAAGACCCCATTTCCCATAATCCTTAAAGGAATCTCTCAGACTCTTGTGTGACAATACCAGTGTTTTTAATGAAGGCCTAAAATAAATTTGTTAGACAAAAGAGTGGATACATTTTTTAATATCAACGTTTTGACCATATTTAAATGGAATTTGAATGTGTGTAAATTGCACACAGATAAGTATCACATTATGATAGAAATGCCATGTTAAAAAGGAAAACCCAAATTGCCAATTGGAAAAAAACAACACCTAATCACAAAAGTGCTCTATGGCAAGGTTAAACACATTCAGAAAAAGCAGTCATAGCATTTGGTATTCAACACAGTTGGCTGTTTGAACTTTATTTTTCTAAATCACTGCAGGTAAATTGTGCACAACCCAAATGTCAAAAACACTGGTGGTATCCTTGGAGAGATGCAAAGTCTTTGAGCAATACTGTGACATTTTGAACTCCAGTCTGTTTTCTTCTTTAACAACCACTTGCAATGATGTCATGGGCCGCTACTCAGCTAATCAAACAGCAGCTCAACACTATGATTAGCATTTCACCTTGAAACCACTGGATGCAACTAGCTACAAGCTAGCATGTTAGCCCGTAGCTATGTATAGTTTTCTATGCCAACTGTAAAACAATGATTTTGTAGCTTTGTGCCAAAAGCCACACAACCAGCATCCGATGAACGAAAAAATACACTGAACTTAAAATGTGAATGAGCTTCTGTGCCAATGAAACAGCAGCTCAACAATGTTAGCATTCCACCCTGAATGCAATGGATACTGCTGACTGTCAGTTAGCATGTTACAGCTGGTAGCTGTATATATCTTTTCAATTTTTGTAGCTCTGAGGCAAAAATAGAAACAATGTTCGTGACTACACGACCAGCATGAAGGAAAAGAATACACTGAACTTCAAAATGTCAAAGTAACCCTTTGAGGTACATTTTAATGACACAAGAAGAATCACATCTCAACTCATGAGATTTCTGCTTCATAAAATTGGCATTTAAGTCCACAAATACGACTAAATGGCACTGGAAGATGGAGAATACTGAAAAAGAGAATTAAAAATGCATCCGTTATATCAAGAAAAACAAGTTGGAGGCCAGATAGCTTCCTCGGTACAACAAAGAAACCCCACTGTACAGTGTTCTCTGGTCTCTTAGTCCACTTGGTCCTTGTTCAGTCTAACTATAATAAAACTGAGCTGCCAGCAGAAACACAGGCAGTAGAAATAACCAACCACACTCCAAGAGAAACACATGGAGTTACTGAACATTACAATTCACTCTGAAATGACAAAAGTGCTGATATGTCTCTCTGTCTCTCTTCTCCTTACGCTCTGTGGAGCCGATTAGGGGAGAGACCAAAGAAGATGAGAGAAGTCTGATTAGACTAGGAGTACAGTGCTCTCCAAAGTCTGCATTACACATCACACCTGAGAGAAGAGGAGGTAATGTTGAAATCTAATGGAAACAAAGAAATCCAACTGTTAAAATGTTTGTTCTTGATGTGAAAAATGTCTAATGTAATCCAGATGGATTTGGTGCAAGACACCCAGGGTGAAAGCAGTTCTCATTCATAATTACACACTAATATGAAAACTGAACTCCTTGGATTGGCACAGGCATTTCTTTTTGTCTCCTTTGGTGAAGTGACTTTTTACTTGACAACAAAACGGTTGACTGTCTATTTCCAAAATGACATGATACAACAGAAGCGTTGTAAATTCTGATCAGTCTCTCCTCTTGGTTTAGCACATTTATTGGGTCCCGACTTCAGGTCGATATAAAAACACCACAAACTGTAAAAATGAGTCAACTTCATCTCCTGGTCCCTGTGGGCGACAGAGACTCGCCTGTCTCTAAACGACTTTCTCATCCTGATGGGAATGTCATGTTTAGTCGTTTGGTTTTCAAAAAAATTTCAAAATATTCTGGTCATAGTAAATTCTGCCAATCTCCCTTGGAGTCCGTGTTCAAAGTGGGTCACATGAGAGGATCCAGAGTGCTCGCAGTACATGGCCGCATGTCCAGATTAGGAGACGGGTGAGCTAGAAACTCACAGCTGCAGTGCTCTTGTTCCGAAAAGTCATTGTCTGGATGCTGGAAAGGATTTTCCTCTGGTGCCCGGCCAAAGTTACTCCCATGTGCAACAGATCCCTGAACACAGACAAGAATTAATACTAATTAGACAGGAAGAACAGGAACAAAATTAAAGATATAAATTTGATTGGACATTAAAATAATATTTCAGTCGTTACATTTTTTTCTCTCTGTGCTTCCATCATCTTAAATTCAAATAAAATTGCACTTCAGGAAAATGTAAATTTAACCTTTTCATGAAGTAATTTAGCCTGTTTGCAACTGTCGCTACTAAAAGCTGTGAGGCTAGCTTCCCGACCTTGTACCATGGAAGTGTGCATTGAAAAGTGAAAATGTTCCTCAGTTGAATCAGTTAGTTTAGATAAGAACACTGAAGATAGGAACTGACTGTGTGGTGATCTGGGCCAGCTGGTCCACTGAGTTGAAGCCGGCCTGCAGGAAGCTGTCTTCATAGCGCTCCATCTTGATTGCCCTCAGCCATTCTCCCACTGAAGCACACGGCGAGAGGGCTAAAGGTGCACGCTGGTCCAGCAGGGGGTAAGACGGCCTGTGGGACAGAGTAGAGAAACAATGGAAGAACTTACACACACTGTCTTCAAAACAGCAGTGAGGAGCTTATATATATCCTGCAGCAACATTCCAGTCGACAAGCAAAGGTATAATCTGAAGCTGAGTGACTGACAGGGACAAACAATGGGATTTGTCAGGGGTGGAGTGTCCCTGGCTGACAGGCAGAATGTGGAGGAAGGGAAATGGGCACAGCAAGTGGCTGACAGGTCACAGCAGGACATTAGGTGGTACATTAGATTGGGCAGTGGGAGGCTAATGTCTGCCCTGTGACTGACTCTAAATGGACACTAAAGAAAGGGACATCAAGAAGTGACTGACATGCTTCCTTTTTGTCTGTTCATTCTCAAGCTGCATATTTGCTGCCATTGTGACCTCATCAGGCAGGTTTTCTGTCAATCACCCAAACACATCCGCACTCACCCTGCGCCTTCTTGAGCCACTATTTTCAGCGATGCGGGGTTGCGGATCAGCTTGTCCAGAGCACTGACAATGTCCGCGAAACGAGGGCGCGCCGAGCGGTCCTTCTGCCAGCAGTCCAGCATCAGCTGGTGCAGATGGGTGGGGCAGTCAGGGGGCGGTGGCAGCCGGTAGTCCTGCTCTATGGCATTGATTACCTGAAAGGAAGAAAAATGATCACTTTCAAACCAATGCTTTAACTTAAATTTGCCCCGTATGTCAGAGTTACTGGGCAATCTCATGGTTAAGCTACGATTCAAGCACTTCACTGATTATCTTGAAACTATTCTTTTTTTCCAAATTCAAATGTTAAATTCTGTTTTGCAAAAACTTGGCTCTGTGCTGTGCTTAACAAAACCTTCAAAACCATTGTGCTGTTTTATTACTGTTTACTTAAACTTATGTACATCCAGGGGCGCCTGGTTAGCTCACCTTGTTGAAGGTGTGCCCCATGTACAGAAGCTCAGTCCTTGTTGCAGCAGTCGTTGGTTTGGTTCCAACGTGCAGACCTTTGCTGCATGTCATCCCCCCCCCTCTCTCCTACTTTCCTTACTTAACCTGTCCTATTGAATTAGGTAATAAAATCTAAAAAAGTCATCTTTAAAAATAAAAAATAACTTACGTCCTGGTTGCTCATGTCCCAGTATGGTCTCTCTCCAAAAGACATGACCTCCCACATGACAATGCCATAGCTCCACACATCTGAGGCTGAGGTAAACTTTCTGAAGGCTATTGCCTCCGGTGCTGTCCAGCGGATTGGGATCTTACCTCCCTGCACATAACAGAAAACAGTCAGCATGGCAAAACTTTAAAACAACATGTTCAGACAGGGCTCTGACAAGGACAAATAAAAGGTTGTAAAATAATAGAGACAAAATAATGAACTTTAAAACCGTATTGAAAAAGACTAAAATAAAGCCTTAAGTAATTTGTCAAATCAGTGTCCCAATCACCCATTCACCTGCTGAAGCTTCAAACTCAACGTTTTTGGACGATTGCAGATACAAAGCGATTTTTAGCTTTTATGAATTAAAAACCTCATATTGAGCTCATTTTCAGGTTGTACCAGAATAAGTTTGCATTGTTTCATTTTTTGTCGTACTGCACAGTGCTGCAGCTCCTCTGTTCACCCTGTGTGTTGAGCTCTCAGTTTTAGCTACAGAGTGAGGCAACTTCTATAGAATCTTCTATTCTCATTTGCAAATCCTAAAAAAATATGAGCATTTTAATATTGTGAATATGATTTGATACAGAAATGTATACATGCCATCTCACAGGCAGACATACTCTAGACATATTTAATGAATGTGTTTTTTTAGGCATCATCTGAGGAGGTCATCTTACCAAAGAGCTGGTGTAGGTCGGATCAGAGGAGTTCTCCTGCAGGAAGCGTGACAAGCCAAAGTCGGACACCTTGCACACAAGGTTGCTGTTGATCAGGATGTTGCGGGCAGCAAGGTCTCGGTGGACGTAGCTCATCTCTGCCAGGTATTTCATGCCGGAGGCGATGCCGCGCAGCATACCCACCAGCTGGATGGGAGTGAACTGGCTGTCGTTCAGCTACGGAGGAGAGAAACAGTTCAGTTGGAGAATGATTGAAGTGGCGACGTGTTTCAGTGAGCGAGTGAAGTGCCTGTTTCTCTCAGTGTGTGTTCTGTGTCACACTCACCCGTAGAAAAGAGTCCAGAGCTCCGTTCTCCATAAACTCTGTGAGGATCATGACTGGACAGCTGGCTGTGATGATCCCCTCCAGGTGGATGATGTTGGGGTGCTGGAACTGACCCATGATAGACGCTTCAGAAAGGAAATCCCGTCTCTGCTTGTCAGTGTAGCCTCCTTTTAGCGTCTTAATTGCTACGTAGTTTTCTTTTTTTCCTGGGATCTTCAGTCGCCCTCGACACACCTCCCCAAACTCTCCTGCAGCACACAGACACATAAACACATATTAGGGCTGTGTTCTTTAACGGGGTGTTTACCACATTAGGAGGAGGACAATTGTCTTCGGCAAACCTAAAGCTTGCCCGCAGCTAGTGTAGCCCTTTTGTTTGAATAAGGGCTGGTTAATTGCTTTATTCACGCTGCAATATTGAATTTTGCCTGATAAAAAATAATAAAGACAATGGTTTGAAATGTCACAGAACCAATTTAACTTAGTAAATTAGATAGTAATATTTTGAAAGAGAACATTCTGTAAGGCTAAAAAACAAACTGTCTGTAAGTCCACAAAACACAGCTGACCTGTACAATTTTACACATTTGTGAATAATGCAGAAAGCATACGGGTGGGGCTTACCAGCACCGATAACCTCCTCGATCTTGACAAAGGAAACATCAATTTCCTTGGCAAATTCTCGCACAGCCTCATTAGGGTCCTCATAGGTGAAGGGGTCGATATAAACCTTGACCCCTGCGAGAGAAAGACAAAGGGTCGTGGGAAAGGAAAAGAAGAAATGTTAAAGTGATATGAGCAACAATGAGCCAGGTTACATAAAAAATGATTTTCTTGACGTGAACGAGTTGTAAATCCCAGCTCAGGTGTAGTGTGCATGTCCTCGATTTGTTACCTTGGCCAACAAGGTACTGGCTGTTTTTGTCGCTCAGCTCTGGATCCTTCACTCGGCTGTGTCTGCTGCAAGTAGAAAAAGATCAGGATGAATAAAAAAAGATTAGGATTGGCAGTGCAGCTATCTGCAGAATAGATGTCAGACTTTATTGTTTGGCAAGCATTCCTAATGCTTTATCAGGCCAGTGTTATGCAAATCACTGGTCTTACAGTCTGACTGTTCAGATGCAATGACAGTAATAAGATGCCTCTGTGACTAAAATACACATTTTTAAAAAAGAAGCAAAAATGGGCCAAAAATATATTCATAAACTGTATGAATATTTTTATTTAATGTTTCGAAATCTATGGTACAAGCAAGCATAGCAAAATATGATAATTTATTGTTCCCCTTGTTGATTATTCCGCTATCTTGGAGAGGTCAGAGGTCCGTACAGCTATAGACCAATACCCTCCAGCCAACACAGATACAGCTCTGTTTCAGAAACACCTTCATCATTTTGTTTTTTCTTTGACACAAAAACTATGCTTGGTTGAGAAAAGACTTTTGTTGGCCTTGGACTATCTTGAAGGATCTCAAACGCACAACATCCGATGGCTTGGGGTGACGGTGAGTACCTGAGCCAACCCCTATGGTTCTGCTCTTCAACACAAGCAGCTCCATTATAATTCTGCTGGCGCAAACTCATCCCTGCAAGACTTTAACAACCCTGTAGCTACTGGATCCCTGCCTTCCTCTATTTCTCTCCAGCTCCCACCTCATACGCCTAAAATAGCAATAATGCACCACCCTCGGTTAGTGGCAGATCTGGGCCTCAGCCACTGGTTTGTGTGTGTGTGTGTGTGTGTGTGTGTCACAAGGTCACAGCTATTGTTCTCCTGTCCTGTGGAAACAGGGTTGGGACGCCTGCATCCTGTCTCCTGCCCTCTACCTCTATCGTCATCTCACGCGCGCACACATACACTCGTACGCACACACACACTATTTACTCAAACAATGAAGCTTAAGGAAAATGTCCTAATGAGCAGGATAACTTTTAGCTGTGTAAGCAAAAGACTACATGAGCATTGCTTTGTGTCTCACACAGAAAAAATGGGTATGGGTAACAGAGTGCAAATCCACTGTTGATAAGATAGGATTTCTATAAACAAAAGAACAAAGTGGTGCAAAACTGTAAAATTGGGGTCACGTTGTTATTGGTTTTTGATTTCCCCCTATTTTACCATTTCCTGTTATTCTGTCAGCTTCTTTCCCTTTCCATTCTTTTCTCTGCCTCTTTCCCTTTCCCCTGTTCTCACCGTATGCAGTAGGCGGCCACAAAGACAAAAATGACAAGCAGCAGCATCCCAGCAGCGATAAGGATTCCAGGTACTAAGAACTGAGAGGCAGAGTCGTGACCTGAGAGAGGAGACAGAAAGACAAGAGAGTTAGAGTATTGTCATCATGACAGGAGGTTTCCATTGGTAGTAGAGAAAAGTATGAGAAGGAGGAAAAAAAAAACATGACAGGAATTTATAATAAATAAGAGGTTCAATACAAGGACACAGGCAAGACATTCATCCAACAAGAAATTGTGCAGGGAATAAAAAGAATCTGAAAAACCTTCCCGGTGGAAAGAAAAGAAATGTGGGAAAAAAAAGAAAAAAAAAAGAGCATTGTGTGTGAAAGTCCTTCTACAAGTGCAAACTTACCATCAGGCAGCGTGCGGAACATGGCTGCAGGACTGAAGCTGCCATAGCCGGCCATGGTGCGCGCCCGAACCTGCACCTCGTACTGAGTGGCCCTGCGGAGGTCCGTCAGCACGGCCTGGTTTCTGTTACTCTCTGTGTAGTGGCACTGATCTTCACTACGTCGCTCCTATCGTTTGAAAACAGAGTTAGCTGAACTGGAAATGAGCGGTAAACAGGAATAGTGAGAAAACGACAGTGATCACTGTTGGGGAAAAAAAACAGAAAGACTGCTAGAAAGCCACTAAAGGGTGTTGATGGTGTTGAATATGGTGTTTAGTCAAATTCACTCAATCCAATTACAGTGCACTAAAACAAAATTACACAATCTTAATCAGAAACACGTTAACTAATATGTTTTATAGGGTTACATATGTTTTTGAGATTTATATTGTTCACACAGAAGTGTCTTGTGTCTCAGCTGTATGATGGTGGTTCTGAGTCAGGTCATTCCGTGTTGGTCAAAGCAAAAACACAAATCTAAACATAGAAATGTCAAAAACACACCCAGGTGTATGTGGCTCAGCAGTTGTCACATGCAACACAGAAACAACGGCCTTATGTCTAAAGCTGAAATCCTGCATTATATTATTTAGACTTTCAAATATCTGAGGCATTGTTTGGCTAGATAATATACATGCAATTTGGGTTTCAGTTTATTTGACCATAGCCACTGTTTACATTTCTTTGCGAAATTTCTAATCCTGAGCCGTAGTAGGACTCAAAATAAAATCATGAAACTTGAATATTATGTGAACTTTAAGCCGGACAGTTGAGAGATGGTGCCAGGGGGCTCTCACCTTCTCACAGTAGCGTAGCTGATACTGCAGGATGGTGTAGTGTGGCTGAGCCGGGACTGACCAGTGCAGAGTCAGACTGCTCTCTGTGGAGTCACTCTTCTGAATCACAGAAACCAGCGATGGCACTGCACAGATGGCAGAAGATTTATAAATACCACATGAAATTCAGACAATTTGTACCTTTCTGCCTCTTCCCCTCTACCTCTCTTACCGTCATGGCTTGTGGTGATGTTGACACTTTCACTGCCCGGGTCCTTTCCACTGACCTGAGACACCCCGTTGAGAGTCTGGATTGTGAAAGTGTATGTGGTGTGAGGCAGCAGGCCCCACACCTCCACCCTGCGACCCAGCAGGCCGTGCTGTGCCGGCCGGTAGCTGACGCTGTCTCCGCAGGGGAGGCACGGCCCCTTCGGTGACCTGCACACAGAGCATGTGACGGAGTAGCTCAAGTCTGTTCTGCCACCGTTGTCCAAGGGCTCGTTCCACTCCAGACTGAGTGTGGTGTCGTTGATCTGAGTGACAATGCTGCGCGGGGCCGAGGGAGGTCCTACAGTGAAAAAAAAAAATAATTCATTAAACTGATTTGGCGTTCCGGATACTTGAAATATTGGAAATCAGCAGAATAATTGTCCCTCAAGCTCCGGGACTACATATTACACAAAGAGTTTCTGTATGGATCGACAAAAATGAGACATAACATGTCATTAGTCAACTTTAGAGGTAGAGTAGGTAGATTTATTTTGGTGTTTTGGATGTTTCCCTGTTCCCAGTATTTATGCTAAGCTAACTGTCTGCTGGCTTTAGCTTCATTTTTACCACACAGACCGTGGACAGTGGTATTGATCACTAAAGAATTCTGAAGAAATCATATATGCAAATCTCACAATGGCAAACTATTACTTTAAATGTTCTCTTTTCCTATTCTGAAGTTGGTCTTTTCTAAATACCCTCTGAAAGTGCCAGTAGTCATCCACATAATACGGTCACATCATTCGGTCAAAAATGTCATCACATTTTAATATATAGGCACTGCTTAGCCCTGATGCAATCATAAATGTCTCCATCAAATCAAGTTATAATCTATTTTGTGTCATTTTACTGCTGCTTTACCTTTCCATGACCCACACAGACCATTTGTTTATGTTTTTCCGTATGTGTTGAAGACATTTTATTCAGTCTGCACATGTAGTCACGAAGCAGAACAATGCTCCTGCAGTGGATTTGCACCACAGGAGGCGCATATGTGTGGCGGAATTTTACTGGTGCAATTACGTTTGTCTAAAACTGGATGATAATGATCACCGTCTGAAAATTGTAAGAAGATAGCTATTGCCTCAAGCCAAGCATAACTAAACAGTAATACCACTCAGCCACTGTGAATGAGTTTCTGTTCCTGCCAAGGAGGCTTTGTCACTGAGCCTGCAGCTAACTTAAGTGCTAATAGTGGAAACCAAAGTGGTCACGGCATCATAGACAATCTGAATTCTGAATTTAAAATTTGGGAAGAGGGGATTTTTTTTTTTTATAGAGGGGATACATTTTATGACTTAACAATTGAAATCCACTTAATTAAAATCGCCAAGGCTGTCACATTATTGTAAAACATTCATTTTCTGGGGGAAAAGGTCTGCATGGTTTACAGATGGCACGGCTGGTTTGCAATTTTGCATACAAATTAAAAATATAAGCGATATGCAGAATTGCACAGACAAACCAGTACAATAACATCATTTATAATAAGAATGGCTTAATTAAGTGATTAATAATTAAGATAAAGCCTTTGTAATTAAAGTTATCAGTAATAATAAAATTGGATGTAAAGTCTAGTTGGCATTGAGATCACACCTGCAGAGAACAGAAACCTTCCTGCCCGTGTTTCATTTTGTTTCACATCCTCTTCATGACCATTCCTAAAGAGTGCACCTCATTAAAAAGTCCCTCCCATTCACACTTCCAACATGGGGCTGAATTGAAATTCCTGAATCCGCTTGGATGTGTCACTTGAAACCATCAATGCCTACTCCACTTTGGAGTGGAAGCCCTACCCCCAACAACCTGCCACAAAAGACATGCATCTCAATACCCAGCATTGGGACAAAGAACACAAAGAAGATTAGAGAAGTTTGGCTAAATGACACCAGGGGAAAAAAAAATAGCACCAGCACCAGAGACGGAAAAAACAAAGTGAAGAAGAGCAGGGGGAAGTAGAGAATAAAAACAAACAAGTGGATGCTTGTGTTTCTTAGCACCTCCGCATTTGCATTTGGTATCGTGCATAAGTGCGTTTTTCTACATACTTACTAGTGCACGGCATGTTGGGAGGTTCAGACTCTGCACGTAAGTATCCGGAGCGACACGCACACACCGGACGCCCCTCCCATGGCGGCGTGGCTGAATCCTGGACAGCCTGTGCACTGTCCCTCTGAGGTCGACTTGAACTGACCCACAGGACAGCCTGGGGAGGACAGGAGGGGAGAACAAATGAAGGCAAATTGTCAAGAGATCGGATTCAGGACATGACCTGTGAATACTACACAACACTGCACCAAGTTCCAGACAGACCGGGGTGCTGGTTTATTTCAGGGTACTTAGGTGCCAGATGGTTGTAGAATGACAGACAGAACCATGCAATGAGAACCATAAACTGAGGACAATCACAGTGATGAAGCTGGCAGTAATAGTCTATTTAGTGTATAAACATGTCTGGCATTCACCTGCTGCTTATCATTGCCTTTAACTGAACATGGGGTTGTTAATCGAATTTTAATTGTGATTACGATTTCGGCTCCTAACGATCACAAAAACAATGTATGTTAATCAAGAAAAACAATAATCTTTTGCAAGTAAACCCTTGTTTTGGTTTGTGTTCTGAATGAAAAACAAAGTTCAAACTGTAAAAGTATTAAGCGGAATGTTCAAAGTGTTTTCACTGTTTCCAACATCTTTCCACAAGTTGATAAGTAAATGTGTAAAATAATAAGGATTTCAATATTGACCAAAATAATCATAATTATAATTTTTCCCATAATCAAGCAGCCCTAACTGAGCATATCTGATTAACAAGACTAAACAAGTGGGTGTCCTTACAAAGAACGGGCTTTGATTATTGATCCAAATATTGTACTCTCTCTGTAATCTCGTCACTAAAACCAAAAACAGCGCTGTGGTATTTAGAGTGTAAAGGATGAGTGAAATGAGTCAATCATCAATTGATTCAAAGATGCCAAACGTAATATATATATATATATATATATATTTTAGAAAAAAACTAAAATATATATTATAAATATGAAACTACACAGTGTTGTTATTGAATCATAGAGACAAGGGGAAGTTGAGGCTATAATAGGCTTACGTGTGTGGCAAAACTGAAACTCCTGCATTGTTGCTACGCCACCTGTGGAAACTAAGTGGTGTGATATCCGAAAAGTTTGTAGCTTAATACTAGTTACAGTGCCTTGCGAAAGTATTCGGCCCCCTTGAACTTTTCAACCTTTTGACACATTTCAGGCTTCAAACATAAATATATAAATTTTTTATTTTTTGTGAAGAATCACCAACAAGTGGGACACAATTGTGAAGTGGAACGAAATCTATTGGATATTTTAAACTTTTTTAGCAAATAAAAAACTGAAAAGTGGTGCGTGCAAAATTATTCGGCCCCTTTACTTTCAATGCAGCAAACTCACTCCAGAAGTTCAGCGAGGATCTCTGAATGATCCAATGTTGTCCTAAATGACTGATGGTGATAAATAGAATCCACCTGTGTGTGATCAAGTCTCTGTATAAATGCACCTGCTCTGTGATAGTCTCAGGGTTCTGTTGAAAGCGCAGAGAGCATCATGAAGACCAAGGAACACACCAGGCAGGTCCATAATACTGTTGTGGAGAAGTTTAAAGCCGGATTTGGATACAAAAAGATTTCCCAAGCTTTAAACATCCCAAGGAGCACTGTGCAAGCGATCATTTTGAAATGGAAGGAGTATCAGACCACTGCAAATCTACCAAGACCCGGCCATCCCTCTAAACTTTCAGCTCAGACAAGGAGAAGACTGATCAGAGATGCAGCCAAGAGGCCCATGATCACTCTGGATGAACTGCAGAGAACTACAGCTGAGGTGGGAGAGTCTGTCCATAGGACAACAATCAGTCGTACACTGCACAAATCTGGCCTTTATGGAAGAGTGGCAAGAAGAAAGCCATTTCTCAAAGATATCCATAAAAAGTCTCGTCTAAAGTTTGCCACAAGCCACCTGGGAGACACACCAAACGTGGAAGAAGGTGCTCTGGTCAGATGAAACCAAAATCAAACTTTTTGGCCACAATGCAAAACAATGTTTGGCGTAAAAGCAACACAGCTCATCACCCTCAACACACCATCCCCACTGTCAAACATGGTGGTGGCAGCATCATGGTTTGGGCCTGCCTTTCTTCAGCAGGGACAGGGAAGATGGTTAAAATTGAGGGGAAGATGGATGCAGCCAAATACAGGACCATTCTGGATGAAAACCTGTCTGCAAAAGACCTGAAACTGTGACGGAGATTTATCTTCCAACAAGACAATGATCCCAAACATACAGCAAAATCCACAAAGGAATGGTTCACAAATAAACGTATCCAGGTGTTAGAATGGCCAAGTCAAAGTCCAGACCTGAATCCAATCGAGAATCTGTGGAAAGAGCTGAAAACTGCTGTTCACAAACGCTCTCCATCCAACCTCACTGAGCTCGAGCTGTTTTGCAAGGAAGAATGGGCAAGAATGTTAGTCTCTCAATGTGCAAAACTGATAGAGACATACCCCAAGCGACTTGCAGCTGTAATCGCAGCAAAAGGTGGCTCTACAAAGTATTAACGCAAGGGGGCCCAATAATTTTGCACGCACCACTTTTCAGTTTTTTATTTGCTAAAAAAGTTTAAAATATCCAATAGATTTCGTTCCACTTCACAATTGTGTCCCACTTGTTGGTGATTCTTCACAAAAAATAAAAAATTTATATATTTATGTTTGAAGCCTGAAATGTGTCAAAAGGTTGAAAAGTTCAAGGGGGCCGAATACTTTCGCAAGGCACTGTAGGTAGTAGTCGGATGAGTCTAGTCCAATAATGACGTGGATGGAATAAGACATGGAAAAAGGTGCACAAACAACGACCAAGCAGGATACTATTTTAAAAATCAGCGGCAGAGGTGACAACAGATAGAAGGTAAGATACTACTCTAGTCTCTCTCCAGACTCAAATAGGAGTCTTGCTCTCAGGATCTTGGTGGATAGGGGGGCAGTCACGTGATTGGGACATGCCAGGAGTGATTTGGTGGGCTCGGGATGGGAAGAACAATTGATTCCTGTGTCACCCTCTAGTTCCAGCCCATGTCTGAGCCTTTTCTCCTCTTAGCTTCACAAATGATACATACCAGATTCAACAAAAGGACGCTTCTCCCACAGGTGAATTCGTAATGACCGACACCTTGTAATGGCACATACAGTCACCAAAACAGGCATTGTTTGCAATATGTGCTCTGTGTGGCAGTTGAAATGCAGCACCAGCTGCTGAGTAAGAGGAATAAAACAATGAACTTTCACACCAAGAGGAGCATTGTTAAAGGGTCAACACACTCTGGCCAATCCTTTCCGACTGACATTTCGCCTGCTGGAATGTCCTACACGTGAACGTATTGCGTGTTCTGAGTGCTGATGCATGTCTCACCTGTTGAGGGTTGTTATAATATACTTTAGAGGCCAAATGCAAGTGACCATCACAAGACAGGATTGTGAAACTAACCTGGTTGCTTTTAGGGTCTTATTTACCACATGATAAACACAAATGACACTTTCTGATTTACAGCAACAGCCTGTTGCTAGTGTTTACTTAGTAACTTCAGAAAGTTGAGTGATTATTTTGTTCTCAACCTTTTTCTGACTAAAAACTAAAGATCTGGAATAAATACTGATATCAAAATACTTTTGTTTTTGTTTCAAATATGAAGATTATTATTATTTTTCTGGAGTTTGTGGACAGCTGCTAATATTTTGACGTAACTTCAAACCTATTTGGGAATATAAAGGGCGTCATCTTGAACCCTTTACTATTATATAACATGTGTACAGCTTCAGTATACTGGCACATGGGGAAATGCACCCCTCCCATGTAGCAGTATTTATAGTGTGCTCGAGCTTTACTTCAAAGACGTGTTTAAATATGCTAATCAAGAGCCTCTATAACACTTAATCAACTCAACAGTATTCATAAGTTTTACGTCAAAGGGCTGTGTTTGACACAGAAAAACTATGTATTGTCTATGGGAGATAATGGCATTACAGCTAAAGTAATTTGATTTTAAGCATCAAATGCATTTTCTGAAGTGACCGGCCTATGAAGCAAATTAACTGTTCAATCTTGCTATAAAAGGCAATTTCCCTTTATGGTCTGGTGATTGTTTCTTCCTCACGGCACTCTTCAATGACGGAACACTGGAAAATGCCAACCCCACTTCACCAGAAGCAAAATGTCAGAAATTATTTTTTGTTATGAAAAATCATTATACCTCCCACAGAGATCAAACCAAAATGCCTCCTTTATACATGAACGGATGCAACCGCACATTTTTTTGAGAAAATGTAGCATTTCTTCTTGTGTTTCTGTGTTTTTGGTGCTCAACATTTATCCGTGTTGATGTGATGGAGTGTGTGTGTGTGAGAGTGTGTGCGTGGGGTGGGGGTGGGATGTGTGTGTGTGTGTTCATGCACAAGGCTTGTTAATTGGACTCATTAGACAGAGCTGCTGCACAGCTCCAGAGAGAATCCTCCTGCTTCTTCCTTCTGTTTTTTGTCTGCTTTGCTTTGATGTTCTCAAAGTGATATGATCTTTACCCCGAGCACCCCAACCCCCCCTCCCCCCCACCCGCTCTCACTCCCCTCACCTCTCCCCCTGTGCTACTTCTAACTTAGCTGAACTATGAGTTGTCGCAGCAGTATGCCTTTGACCTTGCTCTTCCTCTCTGATATAAGTGCAGAGCCTCTCTCTAACCTCTCTCGGTCCTTTCCATCTAACAGCCTCGTTAACTTCCTATGTCTTTCATTTCTCTGCTCCAACGTTTCGATCCTCAGTGAACCCCACGCTCAGCTCACCATTGTTTTCTTGTTTAGAAAACAATGGTTGGCTGCATATCTGAGTGTAGTCTATATACACACACTTGTACATGTGGCCAAACCTTGCCTCTTACTTACCTGTACATCTAGTGTGTCCTTCAGAAGATTCAAATCCTGGTAGGCAGGCGCAGGAGGTTGTTGGCTGGCCCACCCACTGGCCGTCTTCCCCGCAGAAGAGCTTAGGCGGCCGAGGTCGGGGCCCTTGCTGGGCCGCGTGCTCTACACACACACCCTGCGCTTCTTGCACCAGAGTACGGGGAACAGTCTCGGGGAAGGAGGAAAGAGCACTGACCAGGGGGGGGCACTTTTTGAAGAACACCCTGACTGACAGCAGGGCCATGCAGGCACCCTGTGCCTGAAAAGCCAAGTAGAAGCCTCTCTTAGATAGAGGGCCGAGTCTTAAGGTCTTCACATTGAATTTCCGCTCCCCACCCTTCCGCAGAAGAAAGTCTGCAGCCACTGTGTCCACCTAGGACAGGAAGAAAGAGAAAAGATCTTATGTAACGGCCTGTTTCCAACACACAGGATACAGCCTTAGAAATGTTTCTATGTGGTTTCGCATGTTTTAGCCATTTTAGCCCATTAAATACACATCACATATGCTTTACATTATTGAAACATTTTTCCAAAGCATACCACTGTGATTTTAGATTGATTTGTTACAGTACGCTTTGAAACTCAACTTGCAGGAACCTGGAACACGCTTGGATGAAAGGTAATTCATCACAGTAAACAATTCATCACTTTTATTTTTTTGTCAAAGTTACATTATTAAGTGGTAATAAAGTCTAACATAAGGCACTATTTTGAAACCTCTCTTTGACAATGTGTTCAAGTTTACACAACACAACATCTGAGGTTTGAAAATTAGATGCCAAAAAGACCTTCACTTATAAACTATGCATTTGGAAAATGAAAGCCAGAAAATACACAGAAATTAAACATGCTGGTTGTGAAACATATTAAATGCACCGATGAAGAGAATTTTCAAAACAAGACCTGTTCCCATTGGAGAAAGCAAAAGTGATTAAATGTTGACTGTTATAAAAACATAACTAAAGCTATGTTTCTGTCTCTGCAGGCTGATGACTGGAAAGAAATGAACTGGCCAACTGCATATTAGAAGTCAATCTGAAAACGTTAACACAGAGTTGTCAATTGTTATAGTCAGGTCCTGGGTAGGAGAGCCTTTCCTTGAAAGGAAAAAGAGCTCAGTCTTGTCAAGGTTGAGTTTCAGATGGTGTGTGGACATCCAAGATGTGTTATTTACAATACAATACAGATATCTCAGACATACACACCGACTAAAAATGCAAAACGACCAGTTAAGTTCTTTAATCCTTTGTTTTGTCCCTTCTTGAATAAAATTTAAAAAATAATGAAATATGTTGTTAAAGTGTAATTAAAGGTAGAATATGTATTGATCATGTATCCCCAAGGTAAACTAAAGTCTTTATTGATTAATCAAGAAAATAAATTGCATTAATTGTTGAAAATAATCGTTCGTTACAGCAAAAAAAAAAGTTTCTAAGAGTTCCTCCAGAGCCAAAATAAACACAGTGGTTCTCACAGGCTCAATGATACTTACCATGACAAGGAAACTGATCTTCATATGTAAAAATAGGTTAGGTAACCCTTTAATGCAGATGTTCAATATGTTGAAAGTCCATACAAAATAGTATTTAACAACCAAAGAGAGAGAAAAGGTACCCTTTAATAAAAATAACCATACCAATGACCATAACGATGAGCATTTGTGACATATTGACATACAGGCTACCGTCAGAGGGTGGGCGTGGACGTACCTTGGTGTATGGGTTCTCCATCCAGGGCGGGTAAGAGGACGTGGCCTCGTTGGAGTCTGCCTGGTAGTAGTACAGGTTAAAGGTCTCCTTACAGCTGCGGTGGTGGGTGCTCCTGGATGAACACTCCATCATGGTGAATCGCAGTTCCACGTAAACCTGAAACGCTCCGCGCCGCTGGATGAAGCCGCTGCGCAGCCAATGGCTGGATGAGCTGTCAGTCTGACAGATCTGATAGGTCCTCACACTGTTGTTTTCCTCATCTAAACCGCTTACTTCCTCCCACTGAGAGCAAAGAGGAGAACAAAGGGTTGCCAGTTGAAATGACACCTGACCCAGAAAACTTGTGAACATTTTTAATTCCCCTGTAAAGACCTTCACTAGGGTCTTTAAATAAATGGTCACATTAAAAGCCCTCTGCTGTACTGCACCTGTCAGAGGCAGAACTGGCCAGCTGTGGATTTAGATCAAGCCCAAATGTGAAACTATGTTGGTAAATCATTCCTCCTGCTGAGCTGCAGCTCAGCTAGTGGGAATACAAGTCTCACTTGTCAAACAGAGCACACTGCTGCACACAGCATCCGAGACAGACACAGAGTTCACCCTTCAAACACACTTTTAGACTAAAATACAAGGGGATATCACAAATACATATGAAGCAAAAACCCTCCTCAGAAATCTACATTTATTGGGGAGCCAAATGCAACAGAGAGGCTTTAATATTCGACTTCTGAGTCAACAGCAAACATGTTCACCATCACTATGTTCCCAAGAGCAGGAAACAAGCATGACATTACCATACTCAGGGCAGAATTTAGCAGATTTGCTCAACTTGAGGCTCAGAAATTCAGTTATGTAAATATGTAAATCTTTAAAAATCCATTTGCAGATGATGTGTTGAGTGAGGCAGAATACTCGTGTGAATGAATTACAATGTAGCAGATCACTGAGAGCCAGGTTTGAATCTCTCGGAGGGCAGAATTTCCGATTCAATCCTCAAAAAATAAATACTTGGGACTTTGGCAAGTACATTATTCTGTGGACAAAATGTTTTCTGTGATGGAGATGCACGGGGCTCATCTGGATTTGACAGAAATTATTGAAAGAACTTGGTAGAAACGAGTGTTTGAAAGAAAATCAGAAAGATGTACAATTATATACAGATGTATACCGTCTCCGAGACTGAATAAGTACTATAGGCCATACAGTATGTTTGACATTCCTTTGAGTACAAAGCATACTGTAGGTCTGAGCAAGGTAAATGACACGACTTTTACACACACAAACTTGCGTGTATGTTTTATTTAGACACATACAGCTTTCAACCAGCATTCAACCTGTGGTAATACATGATCAAGTGTTATCGCTGTTTACACAAGATTTGAGTCTGTAACTGAAGTCCGAAACACATCACTGTTAAACTACAAAACTATACTGATAGTTTCATTAAAATAGTTTTACACCAGAGGTTTAACATGAATATTAGCTTTATTTGGTGTCCTTATGAATAGTTTTTGGTTCAAGTCCCTGTACGGACAAAAGTACAGAGTGTGTACTCGTAGCTGGAGAGGTTCCAGCTCACCTCTTGGGCCAAGGTGCTCTTGAGCAAGGCACCAAACCCCCAACTGCTCGGGGCGCTCCTCCAAGGAGCAGCCCCCTCGCTCTGACATCTCTCCATTAGTGTATATAGCATGCATAAGTCCTGAGCATGTTTGTAATTCAGGCCTGTGTTTAATGTGTGTGCAACTGTACTAACATATATAAATAAAGGCATTCTTCCTCTTCTAGTTAAAAGAAGTTGAGAAGCCAGAATTTACATCTGACACGTTTGGAAGTTCCCACAAATATCTACTATGACGGTATTATAATCCTTGAATGCTAAAAATGAATAATAAAAATAATAATAATAATAATAATAATAATAATAAACCATAGCTTACCCGTTTTATATCTGTACATTTGATGAAGTGAGCTCACAGTATCTAAATCACTGTTTAATTCTCTTTGTTTAAAGCTTTAGATCAATGGCTTCGAATGATAATGGCTCTGCAAACTATTTAGAGACTATCGGCCTGTTTTGCTTTGCATCTTAATCAAAAGCACAGATACATTTGTTGAGTATTTCTGTCTGGTTCCAGATATCCCCTTGCCAGCATTACTGTAACCATTTTCCTTCTGAGAAATCAGCAAGTTGAGCAGTTTTGGTAACTGATCAAATTACAAATATGTCGTCTTTTGGCAGCAGTATTCAAAATCGTGGGCAGCCAGTAACTTCAACTCTAAGGTTGATGGGATATATCAAAGCATCTGCTTTCAATGTACTTTGAATCCCAAATTCACTTCTTTATTGTGTCAGTTACCTGCCATATAAGGAGCTCTTTTCTAGCCAAAGTAACAAAGGAACAGCTGGAAGCTAAAAATCCCCAGTCACCACAAGGGTTGTGTTAGTAATACAGATAACATGGTGAAGCTGGGGTTACATACCTCTGGCTTGTCATGTGAGAAGATGGTCCATTTGAGATCAGAAGTCTCCGTTTTAGTGTTCATCAGGACCTCTGTGAAAAAAGATGTAAAATATAAAAATCACACACAGCAGGAAATATAAAAATGACACGTACAAGACTCATTTACATTCAGAGAAACACACAAGTGAATTTAAAATCAAAGAGTGAACATATTTCAAGTCCCAAGCTGTCTGCCAAGTATCAGCTATGGCTTACACTGGGATTACGCTCAAAGATGGAGTTTCACCAGTCAATTACATCTTCAGAAACATTCCCACTACCTTAAAATGGTCTTTCTTCTCATGTTTGTTTTTATTCCCCCCATGTCCCTTGTGTTCCCTGCAACACACCATGCCTGTGGTCACACTAAACCTGCTGAAAAGAATCCACTTTTGTCCAGAGAGAGTAAGGACAAGTAGTAGGAACAAGAGAACAGACTAGACTTGCATAGAAACACACTCACAGACACACACATATAAAGATTTAAGCCTTTCCAGTCACGACCTGTGATTATAATAGAATTGATTTTTGTAATCTTTTGAGGGGCAGGGTGCCAGCTCACAAACAATCTGAGCAGTTCTGCTATGATTCAACCTCACAATAAAATCCATGACCTGAACTGCATGCAACTTTGCAAGGTAAGTTGGGGTGAAGGGACTTCTTTTCATGTGAGGACATCTTTCTCCCCCCCAGCTGTCTTGGCAGATTGTCTCTGCTGAATTGTGACTAGTATTTATACTGATGGGATGAGCTATCTGTCACAGACTGGTTTTTAGAGCTCTACGTGTTCCCCACAGAAGCTCATCTCAAGGGTGAGGCCGTTTGGTTTTACCAATAAACAGGATTTAATGCAGCTCTCCGGTGTGCCATGATCAGGATGTGCACTTGCATGAAAATGGATGCTGGAGGAAATGGGGGTTTTACTGAGAGTTTATCATTGGGGTTATTGAGATGTTTTGTTGAATTAGACTCCCAATATAAGGCTCAACAATAAAGTCCGGCATACCATAACGCCACACACACACACACACACACACACACACACACACACACACACACACACACACACACACACACACACACACACACACACACACACACACACACACACACACACACACACACACACACACACACACACACACACACACACACACAAAAAAAAAAAAACATTTCTCGGTTTTCATTCATGATTTTATTTCCCCCCAACTTAAGTATAAGTGCATTATTTCCATCAAGTTCATGATTTTAGTAATAATGCCTCATACTAATAATAAAATGATGCCTAAACTGCAACCATAATTCACTTTCTTTTGATAAAAAGGCAACCGCGGGATAGAGGGAGGTATGACATGCAACAAAGGTCCCTGGCTGGAATTGAACCGGCAACGTTGCAGTTATATGTCATCTTCATGTGTGTAACCACTTGGCTACCAAGGCGGCTCCATAAAATTAAAATTTTAGTAAGATAATTCTTACAATTCTTACATTCAGAAAAAAAACTATTTAAGATTTGTTGCTTCCACCTCTTACTTCAACATGTTGCTTAGTTGTCCAAAACATCTGCTCGGAATACAAGGCCGCCAACAACAAGTGTCTTATTTTATATACAGATTCAGTGATTCCATCTGTATTTATCCGAATGTGGAGGTTGGATGGCCCTGTAGTTCTTTAATAATCATCTTTTGATTTGTTTAATAATTACTTTTGGTTTACATATTTAGAGACAAAATTGTGGAACACTGTATACAGGAGAAAATGTTGTTTGGAAAAGACTTTTTACGTAGAACAGTAAAGAAATGAAGGCTGTCAGGGACTCCTCATGCTCTGTGAATATACTGTATATTTTAGCACCAATAGTAGTATTTTCAAAAATAACTGCAACGCCTACAGCTACTAATCTCTGTGATCCTGTGTAAAGTGAGAGGCAATCACATTTACCACTTAGCAACCCACATCTCAATGAAATACACATGAAGGCACAACAAAAACTCAGAGATAAAACAGAGTCCGACTGGCACATCCTACTGAGACAAATGTTACAGCTGCTGCTATTGTTTCACACTAATGAAGGGTAAACTGTCGGTTTAAGATCAGATACTGCAGGGAAGCTCGGCCCATTCAGGATGGACTGTTTAAACTCTCTCTTTAGTCCTTCCACTCTTAAAACTGAATATAAAGGGATACTAAGATATTGGTTAAGTACTGTATATATGTAGTTTATGGTAAATCAGCTTGTTGTTCCATCGTGCTTGATGAAGATGATAACTTTTTTATTTTCCCGTAAAAAACTTTAATGAATTATCCTACATCCCACTACTCGGAAATAAGAATAGGATAAATTGATAGGATAATACAGTATTAACACAGTTGGTCAGAAGTCCCAATGTCTATAAACATACAAAGCAATACATATTGTAGATTGCCTTGACTATGCTATTGAATGGATATATCTTCCACTGCCAAAAACCGTTCAACTGCAACACATTTACATTTTAATAAAAAAACAATTAACAGTAAAAGAACAATTGAAAAACATCTAGTGTCAGTTTTGTTTTTTTAATGATTTCAATGATCACTCAATCACACCCACCGCTGCTCACATCTTAGCTCCTGCTAATTTAATGCATTTCCTCAGTGAACAATACACGCAGTATTTATCCCCTTCTTGACCCCACTCTCACTGCCGTACAGTCAAATGATTTAAATCTCTCTTACAGCATTCCACCTGTTATATTTTCTTGTTGCCATCATCTGGGTGACCTGTCTCATCCACAGCACATGAAAGCAACGACTTGGCATCACTAATTCAGGGTTGCATATATGCAGCAGGTTCGTCGTGATATCACACTGAGAGGTAAATGGGACTCTTTTACAATCTACTCATTTCACGCTCTCTGTGCAACCTCCTCGTAAAGAAACACAAACATGCATGTCTCTCTCCCTCTTCTACTACAAAAGCACAGAAGCCCGTCCGCTTTATAGCAACAAAATGAGGCGATAAAGAGTAAGAAAGGGAAGTCTGCACAGAGAAAGAGGAGAGGTGATAATTGGATGACACAGTTCATTCAGGCTGGTGCTTTCCCCGCTTTTACTCCAGCTCGAGTTTCTTTATAATAAAGAAATAAAAAACGAACACCTTCATAATACTCCGGCTGCGCCGTCTCCATGTATTATATGCACACCTGCCTCCGTTTAATATTTAGATTTTTGTTTTTAAGTAGTGGAAAAGAAACACCACCCCTCCCCTCAGCATGATAATCACTGTTTATCACCGCTCTGTCATTAATGTTTATGAGACAGGATGTGTGAGGGTGAGTGTTTCGATGACATGGTGAGTGTTTCTATTATGTGCATGCACGGCCTTGCCTTTCTCTGAAGTAGGCTCAGACTTAAGCCCTGTTAGAGGAAGCTGGCGTTTCCCCTACATTCTTACACCAACGGCGGCCACCCACTGCCGGAAAATTGCCCCGAGTGCTACAAAAATTTAGGAACAATGAAAATTGTTCATCCGGCCACATTTAACACCCAAAACAAACAATTGTACAGTAATTACAGTACAATCGCCTACATTAGCAGACAGCAGAGAAGTCTAAACTGATACTGGCGCTGGCAAGAAGACTTGAACTGAGCCTTGGAATTACTATTATGGAGACATTTTTAACATTATAAGAAATTGTTTCCCCGGGTAACGCCGCAGAGGCAGGTCTTAAGTAGGTGTGTGAGATATCAGAATTTTTCTTGGTATAGTTTTTTATCAATTCATTTTAGAAAAACACAGGTAACGGTTAGCCTAGGTATTGTTGTTTTTGGTATCAAATGTAAAACCTATCCCTGTATTTTCCACAAAGAGGGACTATATGGTGAATATTAGGCCACACCCTAATTTTCTATACAGAAGTATTCGGGCTTTAGACAACCAACCTCAAATTCGAGAGCAGGAACCATTTAATCTAAATCCTGCTCACAATTCTTCACCTTTGTGTTCATTTCGTTCCAGCATTCCCTTTCCCTCCTTGTTTTACACCTTCTCTGTGGCTCTGGAGTGTGATACGGAAATTATAGACCTATGAACATTTGCCCTGGTTCAGCTACAATTAGACCTCATTTTAATTAAAGAAACAGAGTGCCAATTACCCTCATACACATAGAGAAATGTAGACAGAGGGGAAGAACATGGATAATGAAAAAAAGGAATGTGAAAAAGGGAAGAGATGTTAGAAGGATTAACAGATGACAAAAAAACTAGATGGGCTTATTAGTGTGTTTGCCAATATTACAGCTACCTCTCAATGTGCTTGGTCATAACAACTTGGTGTCATTATGTCATAATGTATTTGTGCTCAATACTTAAACCACATCTTCATTATTTTAACACAAAATCAAACACTGAAATTAGTTTTGTGTCAGTGAAATACTTTTTTTGTATGACGTAGTTCAGTAACTACAAGCCAAGAAAATGAAATAGATCATGACTTGCTAAGCAAGGGAATCTCATCTGCTTGCATAACATTTGTTTGGTGGTTTGGGACTTAAAAGCTGCTCCCTTCCATGCTCCATATGTCATTTCTTGATAGGGGAGTTACTGTCCTCCAGGTATAACTCATGTGATTTGAGGGTAACTGCTAGCACATGTTCTAAAATGTCCAAAGCCAATACCCTGAAATCAGATATGCGTATGAGATTAACTAGTGCCTCGGGCAATTTAATACTTAGCCTACATGTTTCACATTTAAATTAAAAGGAGTACCTTAGTTCAACATGTCGGGAAATACTTATTCGCTTCCTTGCCAAGAGTTGGATAAGAATATCGATAGGTCTCATGTCTGTACCGTTAGCTTAGCGCAAAGACTGGAAACAGCTAGCCTGGGTCTGTTCCTGTATTTGTGCTAAGCTAAAAGCTATGCGGCTGCTGGCAGTAGCTTAATATGGATAAAAGAGTTGCATTCTCTAACTAACTATTCCTTTATTGAATTATTTTTATAGTAACATTAGCAGATGTTTCCAAGTGAGGCCAACATTCATACATGGCTAACTATGGGTAAAATTAATAAGGTTGTCTCCTAGATGTTTGATGGATTACAGCTGCTATTAGAAAAGTCAGTGATGTGTATTTTGTTTGTTGGAGTCTTCCTTTGCAGAAAATGTTCCCATTCATTATGTTCTCAAGGTATTTTATGAGCACATATTACAAAGAATATAGTTGGTTAATCTTTAAAAATCTTAATTTTGGATGTATTTGGCACTCAGGTTATCTACCATAGTGCACATGAAGAATGCTAATGGGAAAAAATGATTTCTCTTCACGAGCTTTCCAGCCAGCTTTGTTTCTGTGAGTGTAGGTCAGTGTATGCACGTGAACCTAACTTTTGTGCTGAATGTGTATGCGCCCTGTTTGTCTGTCTTTGACAGAGTTGTGTCTACTGAGATTAGACCTCAGCTTCCTTTAGTTCCCATCGCCTTCCTGTCTGCTGGTCTGGTGGAGGGACGGCCGCCAACAAGCACATCACTCACATGCACAGCAACCAAGCAGGACGCATTTAACCCCTTGTCTTCTGTATAACAAAAACCTCCAATGGCACATGTGGATGAGCTCAGCAACTTTAAGTGTTTGTTGTGGAGTAGTGAGATGAAAGGAGCGAAGGTGAGATGAAGAAAGGGTGTTAATGTTTGACACTTTTTGGCTTTGTTGTCTGTAGGCACGCATATGAATGATGTGTTGTGGTTAGGGCTGGGTACCGAACCTCGTTTTTTTTTATGGTACCGACCGAAATGTTTCGGTTTTACACAGTATCAAATTATGCCTCGTCTTTCGGTGCCAAGTTTCGGTGATTGGCTGTAACGTTAAACGTGATTGCGTCACCCAGGAAAAATACATACGTGGTTACGCCGACAGACGGGGTTCACGTGTATCTGTTGTGAACTGGTTGAGAGCATCGTTGTACCGCTTAAAAATGCCACCTAGATCAAAAGTGTGGCTTCACTTTATTAAGATTGATGCCAACAGTGCAAAATGCAATACATGCAAAAAAGACATTGTTGCTAAGGCTGGCAACACGACTAATTTGATGAAGCACCTGATAGCGCACGGGATCAATTTAAGAGCGGAAAGTTGCACAGTGTTTGACTGCAAGAAGAGCGGACCGCAGCCAGCGCAGCCTGCGCAGCCCTCCTCCTCTCAGCCGCCCGTGGGCAATGCAAAACCAGAGCCGACTCCGAGTGATTCAAAATATCCACCACCGGACTCCGCCTCACCAAAGAGTACCGAGGACGGCAAAAAATATTTTTTTTATATGAGAGAAGTACTTTGAATGGAAAAATCTGAAAAAAATAAAATAAAACTCAAGATTTTAACTTTATTATGTTGTGTAATTTTCTTTTTCTCAGAATTGATATTATAAAACTGGTATTAAAGGTATCGTTCAGGAACCGATATCGAAGTAAAGGTATCGGTATTGGTACCGGTATCGAAATTTTTGATTGATACCCAGCCCTAGTTGTGGTTGGTCTCCGTCCCAGGACAGGATGTGAACTAGCTAGGCAGGGAGTACTCTGACTGACCCAAAGCACTGAGTATTGACTACAGGTCATCGCAGATTCACCGGGCAGAACCATCACATGAATCATTTCCATTTCCTTTTAGGTAATAGCTAACAAATTCACAACAACCATGAAACGCTTTTTAAATTCTAGCCGTTTATCAGCTGAACATATGCTCTGATCTGAACAGATCACCTGTTCCTATGTAGATCAGTGTTAAACAGTTTAGATCTATGTATTATAACAGAGGAAAGTATTTTACAAAGAGATTTTCTCTGGCGTTGGAACACAAAACAAATGTTGATAAATACAGATACTCAAAAGTACGTCTATGATTCATTGGCATTCCCTTTTCATTTAAAGTGGTAAAGTGGAAGGAAAAACTGTTGCATTATTGAAGTCACACAAGTTCAATGCAAATATTAACTTTAATCACAGTGGTATTAAAAGCTTTGACCCTCAAATAAAACGAGAGGTTAAAGTTAAGAGGATATGAGACATTGACTGGTTCTGTGTTTTCATTTCACAGCCTACGAGTAATGAGTTTGAGCCCATGGTGTCAACTGCTGAACAGCCTTTCTCCCTCAGACAAACAAAATCCACATAGCTGAGAGGCCAAACATACTCCTAAAGAGACTATACCCATAGACAGTTAAAGACATGGATCAACAGATCCCATTGCTCTGGGCAGAGACCAGTGAAGGATAATTGAAGCACTTTTCCGGAGAGTGCTGAGCGTTACTGTGCAGCCCGACATAGATGTTACGTGAGCAACCTGTCTGAAAGTTGTAAGTCTTCTGGTAGCTGTGCCAATAGAAATCTCAATCATTCCGAATCTTGCAGAGACGGAGAGTGTAGGTATATTACAGGAGAGAACATAGGCACATTATTGCAAACTAAAATGCTAGTTAACATTAGTAATTAAACCTAAACATCTAATGTAAGTTGAAAGTGTCTGCGTGCTTCTCCTGACAATACGGTGATTTGACGACTATGCCACAGCAAGTCGCTTGGTTATGATACAATCGTTAGCTTATTTTTACAAAAACGTCTGCTACGGAGCCATAATGTGAGGTATAAGGTACTGGAGCCTTTATACATTGTCATGTTTCTTTAGAAATGAACAATGAACAACTTAAGTTTTTAAACACTTCAGATGTAAAGTTATCTGCTGTCAAAGTGAATGGCAGTCAATGGAATGCTAACGGCGGGTGAAATGGCACCATAGGAGCTATGTTTTGTGGATGCCCGCTTTCCCCCTTGACTATAACAGATAAAAAATGATCTACAGAGAGGTGACATATCTGACAATAAATTAGACTGCCGTTATGGAATGTTATTACTGTTTGACATCTGCCCAAAAGAAAGTGACTAATTTTGGCAAGAAGAAGTGAACAAAAGTAGACAGCAAGCAAGAAAGAGAACAAAAAAATACATACTTTTTTCTTTTTGTTTTAAATAGTTTATTATTCGGCACATTTAAAAACTGAGCTTGAAAACACATAATTCGCTGCACTCTCGCATACCGAGTGATTAATTAAATTGCCTTAATTTACAGCATATTTGAGCTATTTTGGAATATTGATCTGGCACTGAGTGAATTCACCTCCCTCTACTTCCAATTAAGGGCACTAATTTCTCCATCCTTCTTCAAAAATAACCATATTCTGTGAAAAACTGAAAGGCTTCTAGAGAACATTGTTGCAGGCTACACCAGCTCCCTGGTGGCTTCCTGATACAGAATCCTATAAGGAGGACTGAATTACAAAAGAAAAGTTAAAAAGACTATCAACTCAGTATATTTTGGGAGGGCATGCTGCACTTATTAAGACCTCTGCAGTTTCACGCAAGCCATGCTGTCTTTAAATAAAGAATACTATAAGGTAAAAAGAGACAACACTTGAGATGATGCCAACATTAGAACAAAGAAACTAGCAGTGTGTGAACTCTTGCTTAAAAAAATAGTAAAACAATAAATTTAAATAGTTTCCTACTAACTTTCTCTCTAATCTATGAATGGTTAATTGTTGCAGATGTATCCATGGCAGTTTCTCCCTTCGAAACCAAACCTTCCACTGCTACATTTTTCATTCTCCTCTGATTGTTTATACACATTTTGTCTGTTCTCTCTTCATAAGTTCTTTACCTTAAATTCTCTTTTTAAGATGACAGTGAGTGTGTTTACATGACCTAATTAAGCAGTTGTGTTACTAGTATTTTTCACGTGTAAAGGGAGTATGAATAACCGGATTTCTCTGTGTTCATGTAAACACCATATCCCAAATATGATCATAACCAGAGCAAACCTCATAACCGGGTTATTCATGTGCATGTTAATACACTCAATCATTAGACTCCACAGGCTTCTGAACTGACTATATTAACTAAATGCCTAAGATGTAAATAAAGAGACAAACCAATATTCAACATTTTATTGTATTTCTCTATCTAGTTTAATAACCTACACTTAATCCTACCTGCTACTGTTGATAAGAGGCCATTTACTGAAATTGGGGTCACATGTATTGATTAGCATAGCCAGACACATTTTATCAACATAGTCATTCTACTGCTAGAGTCTGACTGTATTAAGGGAATATACATTACATGACTATTTATTAAAAACATATGCAGCATGTGCAAACATGGGGAGATGAGGAATACCTTGTTTTAGTAAGCGTGTCCCATTGTTTAATCTTAAAAACGTGTGCTAAAACTTTCCAGAGACCTTGACTCTACAAGATTGAAAGGCAAGGGCCTTTGTAAACAGATGTGGGCTGCACAGCACAATTTAGCACTTTAGTCTTTTAAAAGACAATTTCTATGATGACGGTCTTCATCGGCATCCTTTTAGCAAAAGGTTTTACTGTGTTAGATTTCGTCAAACATTACCATCTGTACAACTGCAGAGTAGAAGAGAAAATGAGCTAAACAGAAAGTCAAACTCATCTACTTAAAAAAAAAGAGGTTTAGATTGGGAGATGGTTATCATTGAGTGATCACATTTAAAGATAAGCTATTATCCTAGAACATGAACATATAACTAAGATAGAAAGCTGACCATATGTTTTTATTTTTTATACCACAGCACTAAGACCCTTATGGAACAAATTCAGGTCTGACAACTTAATACAGACACTTCCCCGGGAGCAGCTATCATACCTCAGCACACTGTGGTTAGATCTGCCCTCAATAAACCGAGTAGCCTCAAGTTTCAATCTCCTTCATAGAATGGCTTGAAGGCAGCTGATCATCTGTCAAGTCAGAAAGCTGAGCTGTGTCATCACAGTAGAAGAAGAAGCACCATGAGAAAGTGCAGGATATGTGCTTGTTTTCAAACACAATCTTTGTCCTTCAAGAGGATATTCATTGTCTTGCCTTCTCGTGTCCAGGGCCTGAGGTCGGGGTCAGTCATAGACTGGCACCCCTGCAGGGTGGACACTTTAGAGACATGCAGTGTTGAAATCTGGGATGATCTTCCTAAGCAGCAGGAGACTCTGCCACCCTCGTGTTTGCTGTGCCTTCCAACAATTGGACCAGATAGTTTGTCAGTGTACTACTGGTAAAGATTAATTATTAGCAAATTTGTGTCTTGTGTCATTTAATCATGAACAGAAAAGACTGGGATCCATTCTAAAATGTTGGAACGTGTGTTGCTGATCTAATAAAAAAAATAAATAACCGACATGGGCAAATTAAGTCGGTTAGAGGTTCTGAATATTGGTTTCGATTACTTTCCGATTAATCGGCCAGCCCTATTTGTTAGAACAAAACAAGCATGGAAATGTGAACTTTTATAAAATATATGATAAGTAACCAATCCTATTTGGCATGATAAAAAATAAAACACATAGCTCTATCTACCGCTGCGATGAGCCCCAAAAATGTCTACTGCTGTACTTATAACAGAATTGCCATCAAAGCCTTCAGCATCCAGAATCTACAATTCACAAGAAAACACACGTGCATGCACACACACACACACGCAGCTTTCGGTGACTAATTTGCAGTGGGAGGTGGACAGCTTGAAACCAACAGTGCAGACTCCAGCTAAATAAACCATCTAAGGATTGACACTTCTAAGTAGAGATACAAGAAAATAGACTCTGTGAAAATGTTCTGTTGTATTCTGACACATCACACTTTTTCATATTCAAACATCAACAGACACACGGCAAGCTAATTCTCCTCATCAGCCTATGCGTTGCTCCTCTAAGCCTGCGACTGGGTGTTTGTGTGGCGCTGACCGATATATCTAAAATAAAGATAGGATCATCTCTTTAGCTGTGAAGCCATTTAGTTGAGTACAAAGAGCATCATTTTCCGTTATTGGCCAGCCATGTTATGTTTTCAACAAGGGGTGAATAGAGTAATTCACCAACTGAATTACAAAACCACACTTTAGTCCTATCAAATGTGGCTGATTTTTAATAATACAAAGTATTTTCGTCAATTGGTTGAATAGAGTTGAGAAAAGAAGGCAATCACTTAAAAGCAGGTTGATGTGTAAGAACATGAAGGAGGGAACATTTTGTGTGCAGCACACCTTCAAATATGACACCAAGGTGCCAAAAAGGTGTCTAATGCTTCTTTAACTGAACTGATCCACTCCTATTTGTAGCTCCTAGCTGTGTGCAGGCTGTATTAGGGCAGCAAGTGCACAGGAATATCCGTTCGTTCAGTGCGGTGTACCCTGGGGAGACATACTGAAGCCGTGTGCATCCATAAAGGTGGAAGAAAAATGCTCACGAGGGTCTCTAGGTTGATGTCGAAACAAATTAATTGCATTTGAACTTAAAACGGTCATATCAAACACAAGATGTAGGTCGACCTATGACGCAGGGAGGAAAATATACAAGGCTAAAATTGAATCAAGCTTACTGATGGCGCATGCTTCAAGCTGAGGCATTTTCACATCAAGGTTGCTTTTTTAAATCAATTCTTGCACATCCAGTCGCACGTCTCGCCGGCCTCATGTTGCTTTTCACCCCCTTCAAGATTTCATTCTATTCTTTTTAATGTGACGACAAACCACAAGGCAGATGACAACCACCGCACGTAGAAAAGCTTCACAAAAGATGTTTTGCCACACAATACTCAGTGTGCCTCTAACAGCTGTGATTAATGTGGAAGATAAATGAGAAAGATGGACCTGAGATAAATACCTCCTTCTCATTTGTTGTCTCCTAATTAAAAGGCCTTTTTAATCCCTTTGTTATAATCACTTTTTCATCCAATCGCATATATCACACATCTCTGGCCCCAGGTGTGTATGATTACAGAATGCAAATAGGCAATATACATACTTTGCTCATTATGCAGCGTGCAGACGTGCACATTACTTGCACCCTTCTAGCCCTCTTTGCACTCTTTCCATTCCGTCGACTCATGCCGGTCTCCCCATCTCTCCTTGACTCACTTCAAAGAGAACCCCCATCCCTCTAAAAGTCCCATTCTCCTTGGTGCTTATGGCTGATAGGCTGTGGCCTCATTCACTCTCTGCTGCAGCCTGTCCCCATTGTGTCCCACTCTCAGAGAGTAGCGTGTGGGTGGAGGACAGACTGGCTCTCCAAAGTGAATGCCTGACATGGATGTATGGGCTGGGGGTGTATCCTCTCACCGAGCTAAACTATCATCCACCTGCAATTCTCGGCTGCCATATGCATCCTTCACAGCGAGAGAAAGACATGGACTGAGAGTACTTGTGGCACTCGGATGCCTGTTTAACTCTTGAGGAAGCTAATCATCGGATTGAGGTAGTGAGGATGATGGGCTACAAGCTTTCAGAGAGGGGGGAGGTTGCTTTAAATGCAAATCCCTTTCTTATAAAAATTGGTTCCGTTTAAAAGGATTTCTGGGAAACGATCCACACTTTCCACGGCAGGGGAGACAGTCAGCAAGAGAAAACAGCATAGCACCAGTCAAACATCAAGGAGACAGAGGACGTGAAAAGGGTAGCAAAAGAAAAGGCTACATGTCTGTGAAAGAAGGGATTGAGGATCAAGTAAGGCCTCTAAGAAAAAAACATCCTTTCTGCATTTAAGACACTTAAGTGAGTTTTAGTTTAGATTGAGAAGCATTGTGCCGTTCATCATGCTAGGTATGTCAACGAGGAGATAGGAGGTAATAAACAGAAGAGACATTGTGTAGAAAATGCGAGAATATTTAAGCTTTTAGAGGGATGATGTCAATCTTTCCCTACACCTAAAAGGGCTTTATCAGCAGATTACATAAATATGCCTTGAATGTTTGAATTCCCTATAAATAAGCGTGTTATGGTGTATGGATGACAGAGTATAAGCAACTGGTGAGTGTTGCAGTATTTGTTTAAGTAAGATACAGATGTCCATTGGCTTTAGGGCTCTATGGCTTTAGGGCTGTATCAGTATTCCATACCTTTAAGGTGTCGACCAAAGTAACAGTATAAGCAGTATCAAAACTTCTCCAGACAAGTCTGAAAAGAAACAACTATTTGTATGGTCTTTGTTGCAGCAAATCACCGTCTGCATTCTTCGAATTTAATATGACCTGTGATTGGCCCACTACCGCAGCAGCTACAACCCATACAGTCTGTGGTGTGGTGAAGTTAAATGCATTGAAACGTTTTTAAAATGTATTTATGTAAAAATCATTAGGATGGGTAAGAGTGGTGCTGGTTTTACACAACTGAATGCTTCGATTCACATGATGGGTATCGAATGAAGTAGCAAAAAAAGGTATCAAATGAAGTACTCTGTTGGTATCGGTATCACTTTTATGGTACTGGTATTTCATAAGCAATCCCCAGCCCTAATTGGCTTCCCTCGCTGCTTCCACCCAACATCTACCAATCAAAATCACTGCACAACATTTTCAGTGAGCCTTTGCTTGTGGGGAAATGTGTGTGCCGTTGTCAACCCACTCACATTAGAGCATGGCAATATATCTGCTTTTATGATTTCTTTCTCCCCTCATCAAATATGTATTAAGATATTGTTTTTAATTTACAATGTTTTAAATCATGTAACTCTAATGGAAATATGAATGTATTACTCCGTTATCACATTACTCCCACTTGGCCCCTGGCACCTCTACTTGTAGCTGTGTGAGCTCATTGTTCAGGATGAAGGCAGCAGGTGTGTCATTTCAAGTGCAGAACAAAAGATGTTAATGTCAACTCTTTTGTATAAGTTGGATTTGGTTTGGCAGAGTGTGATATATGAAAATAAAACCAAAAAAAATAAAGTTTACAAGAGACAGGGTGACACGTCACCTCTCTTTCCATCAGCAGAGGCTAAAAAATGCTGTAGATGTTTTTCAGACTAACAACAAGTCGGGCTTCTGCTTTAGATACCATGTGAAACGGTGATTTGTAAATGGAGGGAGGTAACGGCTGCAGTAACATAGCATTTTGGAGAAGCAGATGATTGCCAGGATATAGAAAGATGGATTTACAACGCTGTAAAAACTATAGGCACTAAGAGCAATCCTCCCAGCCAAAATTAATCAACTTTGCTAAAGACAACATCAGCTGTTTCTCAACTATGACTGATTGACAGGCAAGTTTCACGTACCCATGTAACAAGAGTCGTATAGTGTATTTCCATCCACTTGTTTCTATGAACATTTTAATATTCCACTTTTGTGGAAAAAGTGAAGAAAAAAATGCAACAAAGTGCAATGGAAACAGCTCTTCTCCTAAAATAATTAATGGAGACATGACTTAAGAATTGGCGCCACTACACACTGTTTATCTTGATTAGGACAACTCCTACTATTTGCATTACAGGAGTACAGTAGTGATTCAGTAGCACAAGTTCTGAAAGGTGCCTTCAAGCGATGGAAATGAAACAGGACAGAACAGATTATGCCGTCCACCGGGCTTAAAATTTGTCTCCAAGTTTAGATGAGTGCCGACAAGTTTGCATGGCTTCTGAAAACGATGGTAATATCATTGCCGCTGTGGAGCAGGTGCAAAAAGACTGCAGTGCTTTTGTCACTGGCTGCATCTTGCCATTGGTAAGAGAGAGAAACTGTATGTGCAAGGAATAACGAGGAGCAGGGAGGAAAACAAAATGTACTTTACAGGTTGAGCTTGTGTGTGGGAGGATGAAGAACATTTATAGCTTACATTTATAATGTCAAATGTTTTTTAAAATTGAAATTGCAGTAAGGCTACATTAGTGAGAATTATTATTATATAATTATATAAAAAACTTTTCAGTTTAAGACCTTGGTTATAGTATTTTGTACATGATACATTTTTTATTTCCAACACAAGGAAGAAAAAAAGTGTTTGTTTTTTCTCTGTGTGTGACAATTTGTGAGCATCTTCATTTCAATTTCCACCCAAAAGCTTGTTATTAATTCCCAGCCAAAGTCATTATCGGATCAAGAGGGCTGCTTTTTAATCTTCATGGAGACAGAAGGACGAGAGATCTATGCACTGAACGAGCAAGTGGTGTAAGTGAGCCATTTATCCTTTAGTTGGAAAAAGAGGAGGGATTTGGCAGCTGTGATCTTCATCTTCCCTCCCATCAGTTCATTACAGAATTCCCTACGAGGTGGAGAACAAGCGGGAGGATGATCCAGAGTGTGCTGGCAGAGGAGCAGGCTATTACCCAAGATACGGAAACCAGACATCTTGCTTACTCTTGGCAGGACACACATGTTCTGGAGTTAGTCGGCAAGGCGCTACAACCCATCCGCTCCCGTCTACACGTCTGTCCTCCATATCAAGCCTGTGCTGCACCTGTTTGGAACCAGCATCTTGTAAACATCGACAAGGGGGGAACAAAGCCAAGTTGACTGAGACTATTCTTGATTTTCTAAAAAAAAGGACATGTTTGATAATTCTGCCACCAAAAGCCTGCTGAGCATCACTATCCACACAGATCTGAGATTAAGCATCTGTTTAGACAGAGGACCAGAAACAGACCGAGGAACAGACAGTCAGAGATGAGTCAGTGGTAGGGTCCCAGGTGTGAAACCTGCAGCCCCGGCTGAAGTACTCCTTGGCTCCCAGAAAACAGAGTAAATGTTAAATGTCTAGGAAAAGCTCAACCGTATCTCTTGAAAAACTAAGTCAGCAATGTTTTTCCTGCAAGAATTCAGACTCTCAGTAGCTGTAGTCATTTAACATCTTCTTTTGATGTGTGTGTTTGAGCTGCAAAGCTAAGCTTCAAACCCCTTCAGAAGACCCGGGGTGATCTCACGTACTCTACGCTGCCTCTATGTATTAGTAGAGTCTATAGTAGAAGTCGTACTGTAAGTCCACCCCTTCAAGAAAGTGCATTCTGTACCAGCGGATACATGACGCCCAGACTCAAACCAGAAGCAGTTGACAGATTCATGTTCCGGCCACAGAATATGTGAAGCCATGCATGTTCATGATGTTCCTGTTTACAGCAACTATGGACTGGAATGAACAGCTTTCATTGTTAAAGATCCCATTGTTTTCATGGCAAATTTATTATTTTTAGGTACAAAACATCTCCCTTATTTAGCAGTACAAATTGGGAAGTAACCAGAGAAATGGCTGTTGTGTCAAAGTTTTGTATGCAGTTAATGCGTGTGTGTGTCCAAGGTTGTCCCCGGCATTACAAGGTTTAGGCCAGGTGCAGCACCTGAGCTATTTTGGGTGGCACCTAAGTCGAATGAATGTAACTAAAATACTTTTCTCAGATTTAGTTGGTCCCTAGTGGACTTCTTAAGCTTTAAGGTTTGTCATTAAGCTTTTTGAGTGTTATTTATTTGGTATCTGCTCTTGATGTTCCAACGTCATTGTAATAATTACGGTCCAAAGTGATGTGGAAAAGAGAGGAAAAACTACCACAGAGACTCAAAACACACGCAGAAAAGAATGACCAAAAAGGGACACAACACTGAACACAACTACACACAAAATGTATGGGAAAATTGCTTCTTTAAAAAAAAAAAAAAAAAAATTAACAAGGTAATATTTTCTTGAGGAATGACGCCTAAACCCCTTTCCAAATATGCACATCTGAGTCTTCCACAAACCAAGGAAAACACTGGTGTCCATTCTTCTTCACATTGTGACTAGTGATGGGGAATGAGACTAGAAACATGCTTGTTAAGCCACAATGTCACCCTAAGCAGCTGTGTGTAAGCCTGAAACAGTACCTACCAGCAGTACCATGATGGAGAATAAAGAGTACTCTTCACTCTTCACAAGAACAGCATGCAGCCGACCCAGCAGTAAGGGACTTTTAAAAACCCTGCAGATCAACAGGTCTTACAGAAGCCCAGTTGTGATCCTTTGATCCACAATAAAACACAGGCCCAATATTTCCAAATACCTATTTTTATCAAAGTTTTTTACAGAAAATTGCAGGGTTTACCATTTACCAGCCAAATTATGTTAAAATATGCAAGTGGCTGGTAAATTTGCTTCTTTCACCAGTCAAAAAAACAATGATGATCTATTGAATGGCTGCTAAAAGTTTAGCATTGACTAGCCATTTGGCTGGTGGATGAAAAAGTTAATTTAAACCCTGCAAAGTTGTCTCTATGGCATTCTTAACAAACTCAAATCAGTTTTCATTTGACTTCACAGCATCGAAACGTCCCCATTATTGTCACAAAAAGACAGAGACATGCCAGAAGATATAAAATAAATGAACACCCAGGCCTTCTAGTGGATTCTGATTTGTTGATGTGGCTCACTGAGGCTCAGTCTTCCACCCATGCATTTTAAGCCAATTATCCAGACACTGGCCCTGAATTAAGCTGATGATGTCGAGCTATACTCCAGACCATTTGAAAGCATTATTTTCTTCATTATGATAGCTCATTTCAGTCTTATTTGTCCCTCCATGGTTCACAAAGCTGATCCAGAACAAATTGCAGTTATGACAGTTGATGTCAAGACTGCTGCCAGAAACTAATGGGTGTTTGATGTTTTTCCTCAAAGCTGAAGGTAAACGCTAAAATGTGTCACATAAATCTCTACATCTACATCAACCCACAGAAAATCACATCAGCCCTGTATTTGCCTCAATGAACCGAATGTCTTATATTATTGATTTTAGGGTGAGCGGTTAAAGGGTCCAGAGGGTAAAAGTGATAACTAGGGTGACTCTAAAGCGATAACTAATCATGACTAGGTCTTAGTAATGGACTTCCTGATGATATCAGGAGAGGAAACCAATATTTTTTGTAATTTCTTTGGCAACACTGTGGAATAAACTCTTTTCAAAATAAGATGAACAGCCCACTGCCAAAAGGAGGAGGAAAGAAAATCACAACTGAATGCACATTTCCATGGTGGCACTATTGGGATTAATGCTATGCCTGTAACATACAGTCATTTTACTCAGTAAAGTTACAGCCACATATCCTGCTATGATATTTTTATAATTATTTCCATAATATTTAGGTTAAGTTCTTGTGTATCTTTGCATAGCAAGCTCTTCAAATTTCTTGTGGTTTTAATGCACTCCCTTTTTGGCAAAGAACAGGATGTAATACACATTGGATATCTCACTCAGCCATTCAACCACAGAAAACAAGTCCAGGCAGCATTTGAAAGGAAAAGTCCAGACTCACCGTCCTCTGCAGAAGCCAGTAGAGCCCAGTCCAGGAAGATGCACCCCAGCAGAGCAATGATCCTGTATGTCAGCTCCATAGTGCTGCTACTAAATGGTCAAAAATTAACCCACTTCTGTTTTGCCTTGAATTAAAAATCAAGTGGCACTGGCAGCTCGACTGTGCACTGACTGACCGCAAACCAGACCGCATTTAAAGTGGACTTCAGTTCGGAGAGCCTCACACAACACTGCAGTAAAAAATGCACTTTTGCGAAGTGCGGTTTCAGACGATATGAATATAAAACACGTTTAACTGGTCGGCTGCAGCACCTTAAATCGAAAGATTTAGGACAGACTCAAAACTTCTATGAATTGTCCAACTTTGTGTTGTGGTGAAGTATGGGACAAAAAACAACAGTCAGAAACAAGCTTTTCCTCTTCCACCTCAGTCCTGTGTCAGTCAGCACAAGGGGTGCATGGTCCAAACTTGTTGTGTCCTCGGCTTTACATAAACCTTTGTGCTCCACGCGACTTCTACCAAATTCTCACCCTCAGCCTGAATCCGAAACTAGGGCACCTCACTGCATATGTGTTAGTTGCAGGAATAATCCTCATTATCAGTCGGTTCATACCTACTTCCACATCTTCTCGCCATGTTCGGCAAACAATCCGCGAAAGTGTGTTTTCCCTTTTCCCCTTAATGCACCAGACTATTTGGGCTGCTGGGGGAAAAAATCCACGAAAGGTGGTAGGGATATTACGCGACACGTCTAGCCTGGCCTGGATTAACAGGCGAAAATGAGACTAAAACTGGGCTAAATGTCTAGTTTGTTCCCTGGATAAGTCAGCAGACTGGAGCAACAGCGGATACTGAAAGTTGTGCGCTAAAGTAGCTCGTAGGGCTGACTACTGTACGTTGGTCACCGAGGACTTCATCACCGCATCAAACCCGGAGTCGAATGGCACCAGCAGCAAGCTCCGCCCACTACGTTTCCATAGCAGCAGAGTCAAGTCGCAAAGAGTGCACCAGAGTCGGCACTTGATAAGATACATGATTTCCGGAGGCAGCCTTCACAATAAAACCTATATTAACACATTTGAAAAAGAAGAAGGAATATTCCCTATTAGGGTTAAAGAAACAGTTTAATTTTGTTTGATTTTCTCAATGTGACCCTTTTAATTTTGTAGGTTATACACTAGGACTGAAAATAAATGGAAATTATATCAAAATCTCAAAATGGCCTACTGCATTTTCCAATCACAGGAGGAGCAATATTAAAGTTTTTAAATTGAGACGAAATGTGTGTTAAATATATTATTTTCTAAATTAAATAGCGTGATACTATAGATATGTCCTTGCCCAAACATCCTATTCTACAGACGTAAGATAACAAGAAGATTGACTTTGCTTTGTATACATCCCCACAAAATCACACCATAATCAATTAAATATGTTTTTCAATGAAAATTAGAATGATGCTGGAAAGATTATCATTCCCACTAATATTGCAAATCATATTGCAGTTGCAATAAAATTATTCAACCTTACAATACACAAGATTTGCAAAGGTATACCTGATCATCGATCCCGCAGCAGCAAAAAGGTATAGTTAAAGGAACTAGCCTGATAAACTAAAATCCTTTATTCAGTATTTATACATCAAAGAGCAAGAAAAGTCAGTAGAGGTATATACTGTACATCCTCCATTCTGTAAAACTACAATCATCATATATAAATACACATTACATAGACACTTAATAAATAATTCCTATTGCTTGGAACAATAAGAGCTGTGTTGACAAACCTTTTTCAGCCCATGTACTTGTTCCAGTCATTCAGATAAATGTGTTGGTCATATAAGTTCAAGGTGGCTTCCCAGGTTAGCTTCACTGGGGCACATTTGCTTCTGAAATTCTTCAAGCATGCACTAAAAAAAAAAACATGTGACATCCCGTAACATTTTTTTCTACAACATCAGCAAGGTGGTTCTAAATGTAATGTATTTAAGTAGACCTACTGTCCTGCTTCGGCTCCAACATTTGGATCAATTCCACTACACTCACCAGCCTTCTTTGTTTTTCTCACTGTCTCGACTTCAGGTGGTGTCTAACCCAAATGGAGCTCTCTTATTTCTTTCCCCATGATGCACGGTTCAGCTTAAAACACAGATGGCAAAGGAAATACGAATGCTTTTATTTTGACAACAGATTCACACTTCCGGTATTCTTTAGACGAATTCTGTGTGTCTTCACTCCAAAACAACAATTAAGTCCGTCCTAGCTACAAGTACTGGCATGCTCCAAACTGTCCTCTAGAATCAGAGATCTTCAACAGGGGGTCCGGGACCCCCAGGGGTCCTCAGAGTCACTCCAGGGGGCCTCCAAATTATTGTTAATTTTTGAAAGCTTTTTCAAATTAAAAAGTCTTAAAATGGTTCCAACATATTATTATCAAATATAAATCCCAATAATGACCTTTTACCTATTTATTTAATGGTTCATCCCAAAGGATTGACTGTTTCACATTTGTGTTTAACATTAAAATATGATTAATAAAATCATGCCAACAATTATTATTTGAATAGCTTAGTATTATATGCAAAAAGGTTGTTATAAATGATTTGGGCTGTCCTAAAAGTTATTGTAGGACCAGATTAATATGCAACTTCATTTCAAACAATATAGTAGCGGGCCCCTGATCCATCTCTCTTTCAGTTAAAGGGTCTTAGGCTTAAAAAACGTTGAAGATGATGAAACCTGCAGGTAGGTGGTGATAAAAATCAGCCCAGCCTTTCAGATTGGTCCAATATCTAGAATTAGGCCCAATCTGAGCCCAGTTAGTAGGGAAAGCAATCCAATTTTGTACTAATTCTTTATTCTGACCAAAATCAGGTATGCCTACATTTTTACTGAAATACGTTTGGTACATTATGTAATGAATCCCCATTTTGGGCAAGTTGGAACCCCAGAGTAGCAACACTTAAGGACACAGTCAAGGACTCTGCAGGACTGATTGCTTCTGGCACTGGGGATTTGATACAGGCTATGTGGTCTCCAGTTGGGGTCAAATGAGCTGCACTCTGCCAAATAAAGATATACCAACTTAGTAGGCTACCTGACTCATGGTACAACCCTGCTGCATTAATGCCTTTGGCAGATGAGACTGAATGTGTTTTCTTGCAGTCTATAGAATAAATATAGATTTTGCATAATAAGCTCTGCTAGCATTAAAATAGCTATCATGCATTTGCTCCCCCTTACTGACCATGTTAAACATGTGTTTTATGACATCTTTCTCAAATGTGCATGCATTTCTGCGGCAAACCATCTGAACAAAGCATATTTTAATGAAAGCCATAACATTACCCATTCATTACATCAGTGTCACAGCACAGTCTTTTTTCTTATTTAATTAATGGGTGTTTTCCTCAAGGGGAACTGAATGGAGTGACTTTTTGAAGACGATATGGGAGAGACAGCGGCATACATAAGAGAAAATGCAAATTTTAAGTCTAAATGACAAAATGTAAATAAGACATTAGCATTTCAAGCTCACTAACAAGGCCAGACCAATGTTTAATTTTGGAAAGGCGAGACCAGTCTTTCTTGTTGTCTGGGTTCAACTTGTTTTGTCATTTTTATTTCTAATGTCTGCAAAGCAGACATTTTGAGGGAAACACATTTCATTTATCCATCCTTTTGAAATCGCCCCATATGGTGCAAAGCTGTATATCTGTAAAGTATGGAAGAAAACAATAAACAGACTATCATGAGATCTATATTCTTATGATTAAGAATATATATTATAGCCCAACATCAGCACCTTTTTGTCTAAATGTTTGAAAGTTTTTAAATTTTTATTTTGAAAGATAAATAAGTTCATGTGACATGAATATCACAGCAGGATTTCTCCTTGACTTTTGTTTTGTTTACAAGATAACCTACTGCTTTGGTTTTACTGTTACAATCGTGTGACAAACTGCACTGCAAATATTGTATGGTCACAGATTATAATGAGTTAAGTCATTAAGAAAGGTCATCCTGACTCCGTAAGAATGCTTGTTGCAACAACTGCCCTTTCTCGTCCCTTCTGTTATCTGATATGGTAGTGTCTTATTTAAGTGAATAGAAACTCAAAACAGCAAGAATGAAGGTGATGCGTAGGGGTATTCAACTCACCAAAGCTGTCAATTTCACTGTATGCAGTGCATGGAATTCTTCATAAGCTTTAATCCAGGCTCTTTCTTTCAGCACTGGCAAGCTGCAGTGGGAGCTTCAACAGGAAATCATAAACAAAAAAATATAAGACTGAGAAATGTCCCTGGGACGTTACATTTTTCTTCTTCACACAAAATCTATGATTTGTTGTGAAGAACAAATCATTGGGACCTGATGAAACGAGGCTATTCGTCAACTGTGTGTCCACGCAATGCTTCTTTTAGCAGAGGCTGTGTTAACTTATCAGATACCTGACTGTCATTAGAAAATAACTGCATGGACTTTGGTGATAATCTGACTTTCATTTAGTGGCACCAGCAGGTCAAAGTTTTCATTTATCCACTGAGATATCTCATCATCTACTAGATGAACTGACACCAACATTTGAACAGGCATTCGTGGCGTCTAGCTGTTCTATCCTGCTGACTTCAGTGATCCCTTGACTGACACACAGAGCCAATGACATGGCTGTGGACACTTAGTATACACATATTGTTAGCATGTTTTGGATTCCTTTTGTTCAAAGCCATTTGACATGTGGACAGGATGATCCATGGATTGAACCATCAATGACCCTACATCAGTGGCTCATACCACTCTGTTTTAACTATAGCCATCCCTGGTTGCATTAACAGTTTGTCCACGTGCATCCTTTTAGGTAGGGACATGCAAAAACTTAATAATGGGCAAATGCATGCAATGACCTAAATAGCTAAAACGTATTTGAAAGTACACTACGTGTACGGCAAGTACAATACATGTTAACATTTTCTTTGCCGAGTGCTAAGTGGGACAATGCAACAGCTCCTTTCGGAATCACTAGATGGACATTTTCCTTTTTGATTTTGTTCTGTCACTACACAGAGAAAACAGAAGCACTGCCGCCAGTGGAGTGGCTTTGGCTCAGGTGTTAGAGCGGCTATCTACCAATCATGAGGTCAGTGGTCTGATCCCTGGCCCTGCAGTCCCATGCCCAAGTGTCCTTGGGCAAGACACTGAACCCTGAATTGCTCCCGATGCTGTGCCATCTGTGTAAATGATTATCTGAGCAGTTGGCATCTTGTATGGCAGCCTCACCCACAGTTTTTGAATGTGTGTGAATGGTGCTTGTACAAGCTCTTTTTTATACATATATATATAAATACATTTACAATGTTCTCAAAAGTCTAGATATGTTTGCATTATCTCTTCTTTTTTAGAAGCATCTTTCTGATCTGTACAGTTTACTCTTTCGTAAATATTTATTTGGTGTATTATTTCTGTGGGCACATGGGTATATTGGCCAAAGCATTTTCAATTTCTAACGCTGACTTATTCCTATATGCCAGCATCCTAATATTGGGATCATATATTATCATTGCTACTACAGAGTGAAAGTCTGCATTTGGCCCAGGTGACATTATAAGTCTTCCTGGGCTAAGCTCTGCCTGTGCAGATGCAGCTTATGAAAAGAAACCAGAAGGCTGTATATTTTAAAAATGGCTGTCATTTTCACTGTTGGTGCTGTGCAAAACAAAAATCTCTGTCACTTGTCATTTTCCATTAATTTCAAGGTTGTTGAATATTAAATGCAGAAGTTAGCATTCCTTTGAAGCCAACATGCCATGTTTTAATTAGCGGACTGGGCATAGAGTTGACATTTTTCAACAGAAGTAAACATGCCAAAACAATTCCCATAGTTCCAGTATAGAAATATCTCCTGTGGCAGGTATGGCTACAGTGTGGTGTTTTTTCTTTTTTGACAGATTATCATAATGAAGCTTTCAGAGCCACAAAAAGGCAGAAGAACCCATTAGGCTTAATCCTACATTAGTCTGAGAGCTCTGGTACAAAAACACTGAAGTCTGTATTATACTGGTCAATATACTTGAGAAGGCAGTTCTTTTCAAACAGCATAAAACAGCATTTTAACAGTGAACCCCTGCACCACACCCTGCGCACACTAATCTGAGGATGAATCATCTGATCTTTATGCAGTCGATGTGATATACATGGATAACGTGCAATGAAGCAGCCATAGTGACATCATCTGGAGCACAATATATAAACAAAGTGTTGAACTCAAGTTGTCCTACACAAACAGTTTGATGGGTGCCAGCTGGGAACCATCTCATGGGTGGAGGAGCAAAAAAGAAGAAGGGGACAAAGATTCGGCAGGTAGAAGACGCAGCAGGCTAAAATGAATAATAAAATATGAATATGGAAAGGATCTGTGTTTGATCCTCTGCTGCTGGCTGTAGCTGTCATGTTGAAATGAAGGTAACAAATAGTAGTGACAACCTCCTGTGTGCAGCCAAAGTGTTTAGTAGACAGATTGAAATGACTGTGACTAACAGTTACTATTGCAGTTTTTGACACGGCTTTAAAGAAACATGACGGCTATATAATCATCCTGGATCTAAGAGGGTTATTTTGGCCAAATGATCAAATCTGAGAAGAAGGATACAGTCACACCCATCTGAAATCATAAAGGTATAGAAAAATGTTGTAAATGGGATGAATTAAAATACACATGGACCTTACTGAAAGCTTTGCTGTGTACCACCACTCATATATACATATTTTCAAGAGACCTCAGCACTTATTGGAATAATCTTGAAGTCTGGGGGTGTCAGGACTACAAGTTAAGGTTCAGGGATGACTGATGCTTGAAACACCTGTGTGCCTTCAAGCTGATAATATTGGTGTTGAGCTGTGTGATAACTTGTATTGTACTGAAATGCTTTATTGCTTTAGTGCAGAAGCATCTGAGCAGTTTTGAGATGAATGCTTTGAGATAATCCTTCTTTCCAACACTCACAAGACACAGACATCATTTGTTATTTCATCCAAATCCAGACCTGTCACTGCAGCTCTGGACACCATAGCTCTGGACACCATAGCAGCAGGCACAAGCCTATTGTGAAAAAGGCTGTGAATAATTGCCGGTGATAGAGTAATGGGACCAAATTGCAACGCATAATGACTATCACCTTGTTCCCACTAAGAGTTTTGAGATCAAACAGTTTGACAATTATCCCACTAATTTCCCTCCGCCAGCTTGTTTCATCGTGTTTGGAGTGAAATTTGATTCTAATAACTCGTTTGATTTAATTATTACATTTGGAAGCTTTCATATCATTTCTCATTCCCTCTTAGTTTAAAATGAATGCCAGTAAAGCAGTATGCTGGCAATGAATTGTGCACACATCTGTGACATACACTGTTTCAAGATTTTCCAAAACATTAATCACTTTACAAAGAGAATTTATCCAGTGACTCAGTTACTTAATTAGGAAGAAAATTCAAGTTCTAACCACATTGCTTTGGGGAATTTTACAATAATCCATCTGTGAGGCATCTGTCTTGGTGTTGGATCCAACTGTGCATTCTCCCACCAGCTAGTGGCATTACATGTCTTGTATCTAGTATAGACACCTGTTAATGGCTGATAGGAGGATGACAAAATGTGTAGATGGGAGTAACCTGAAGGCTGTAATGGCCTTAGATACATACCAGCTTGCAGGTTTAAATCCTGTTTATGACCTTTGATGGATGTTCTCCCCTCTCTCTGTCAAATCCTTTATAACACTTTCAGGTCACAACCAGGTGATTGATGTTTTGACTTTCATAAGTGAAATACCTCAGCCTCCCTCAAGCCTGAACAAGTGGTTAAGGAAATGGATGAGGATTTTACCTCAGTCATGTAAAGCCCTTACACATTTCACATTTACCACTTAAACAGGTTTAAGGGTGGGATAATAATCTTATTCCACACTGAGTTCCACTTGAGTTTATTCAGGCTCTTCATATTCAAACCCCAGACTTTTTGTACATGCCTTCACCAGTGCATCATTTTATACATCGTTTACCAGCTTGCTGTGTTTTTCTTAAACAGAAATAAGTGTGTAAGCATGACATGTGACATGTGTCAAGAGGGCTTCTTGTTTGACCATATAACCCAAATCTTTAAACAATCACAACTCATAATTTAGGGCTGTTTGACCTGTTGTTAATACACAATACCAATATGAGTAAACCATAATCATACAGCATCTTACAACTTAGGTGTGTGGATAACAACAGGTCAAATTTTATGGTTAAATTTTATGTTTTTTAGTTGGACTAGGAGTTTAAAAAAAAATGTTTTTAACGTTAGAATTACAGATTGTGCCTAACTGTCCAGATACCTCAAGCCTGGGGCAAAGGGATCTATGATCATAGCACACATATGTGATTGTCACACAGACACACACACACACACACACACACACACACACACACACACACACACACACACACACACACACACAAATATAATATACAGTAGCTAACCAAACGAAAGGATCCTCATTGTGTGTTTTTCTAAAGAGAAAATGGTTCCCCTGATGGGAGACAGGGGTGCAGGCAGAGTGCCTGGCAAATATGAACCACATTATGTATGTGTAAATGCAGCTGAGGAGCTTGTATAAGCAGCTGAAAATGGAGAATGAGTGCCCTCCCCTGGTAGTACATGTTGCTTTCTTGCAGCCTTCACCTGTGGAACTGTGGGGCATCAAATCACAAACACAAATAAAAAAAACAAGGCTGCTGAGTCCATTTTCAGAAAGCATTTTTAAATTAATTTTATTATTTTATAGCTAATTTACAACAAGCGCTTCACTGAACTGGAACATTTTATTTTGCTTGATATTGTCATTGTTAAATATATTTTTCTGCATCAGTTGACTTTGTTGTAACTTTGTCTTTTCTGTAAAAATTCATATATTTTATGAGGAATATCACACTATGATACGGATGGCTGAGAGAGATATTAAGAAATACATTGAACCCTCAAATAAAGAAATTGAAAACATATTATTCCATTCATGGATATGTTGTCATGTGTTGTTGTTTCTGTGATTCTCTCAATGTGTAAATGTAAATGAATGTGCTGATATCTTTATGTGCGTATGTGTGTGTGTGTGTGTGTGTGTGTGTGTGTGTGTGTGTGTTTTGCCCACCCAGAGTGTGCAGATGTTGTATCTATGTTCGAGCAGTTTAACTGGGCTGTGGCTCTGATGGATCCTGTACTTGCATCAATTCAGCAGTGTGCAAGACCAAACCTAAAACCACACAGCACTCCAACATTTCTATTGTATATACAGCATTTCTGGCCAAGACCCAAAAGCTCTCTCAATGTGGGAAAAAATACAAAAATATACAGACTTGAGATGGAACCTGTGACAGTTCTTAATAAATAATAAATCATACTGTAAACATAAATGTGGTACTTGTCACTCACAAGCTTCAACTGTTCCACCTTGAGCTGAAAGGAGCAAGTGAGGAACAATAAACAAACAATAAATATGGATGGCCACTTCCATCAACACTTCCACCTTCACTCTCATAATTCAGAACAAAGTAAAAGTAAATACAAACACATGCTCATAAAACTTGGAGTCCACCTTCGTTTTCTTGCTGATACCTGTAGCATATAATGCTGTCAGTGCAAACTTTATAAATACTGTTTTAATCTTAGACACACACGTAAAACCATCTTCATTGCATAACATCATAGCAGTATTGCACTACATCTTCGTGTGGGTGTCTCACTCTCTCACTCTGGCACACACACATACGCACACCACCCATTAATTTATTATACATTATACCCACCAGTGGATGTTATAAAGGATAGATATTATCATATAGTATCATTTATATTTTATACACAACATATACTTTCTTGTCAGCTGCACACACAAGCAGCAAACACACGTATGCACACGCACACAGTCATACGGACACACATACAGCTGCGTTGTACATATTTCAAATCGTTTTCAACGTACACAAGAACATGTCAAATATGTCATTTCAAAGCTCTAGTTTGAGGTCTGCTTTAAATTGAACGGTTCAGTTATTTCTGTGTAGCTTTTTGCTGCGTTTTACAACAATAAAATGGGAATGTGTGTAAATTCAACAACCAAACTGCAATATTACCGAAAGGAAACAATGGAATATTATTTGGAGACGTTGACTTTTACAGACTTAATCCCTTTAGAAATTGTTATAAAAAAGATATATATATATATATATATATTTATAGTCATATTTATATATATATAGGCCATTTATTTATTAAACATGACTTAGCTTTAATTTTTGTGTGGACACAAGAGGGAGAAAGAAGCAGAGAAAAAGTGGAAAAGAGAGAATAAAAGAAGACCTTTTCCTCCCACACAGAGGAGTTTCCACACATGAATGTGCACATTTGCGCAAACACAGAGACCCACACACACACACAAACACACACACTCACAAAGACAAACACACACACAGACACACACACACGCCATGGCTTTTACTGTGGCCACTGGAAACAGTGTGTACGTCTGTGGCTGAGGGATTCTTCTGGAAGAGTGATTGGTGAATCGGCTGTGGTGCGATGAAGCTAACAGCTCTGCTGTTTGTGCCTAGAGAGATAACATTCATCCTGGATTCTGACTAGCAGGTCAGAACAGCCAGTTGCCCTGTAGAGGAGTGTGCTAGGTTACAGCTGAGGTTACAACTCTATGTGTGTGTGTTGGTGGATGGGTGTGAAAGCGTATGGGTGCGTGAGTGTGTGTGCGTGTGTGTAAGAGAGCAGAGGCTAAACATATGTCAGAGCATCTATTGCGCTCAGGTTTGGCCTCTCGTGACCATCTCTTATGACTGTGTCTTTCTTCTCTTCTTCCTCTATGAGACATGCTAAAAACTCCTCCACAATAAGGAGGTGGAAAAGGAGAACACACCCTACTTACTTTCTTTTTTTATCTTTTTTAAGTCAGATTTTTCCGTTGTTTTTGTCTCCTGTCTCCATTGTCTTTGAGGATGCATGCACAAATTCAGCATATGTGTTTTTACCATTATAATTATTTGAACTGCCTTTAAATAATGCCTCGCAATATTAAACATGGGTGATTGAGCAAATGTCAGTCTTGGTCACTGAGGTGTTATTCAGAGTTCACACTCAGAACCAAGAGGAGATTCACACGAAAAAGGACTCTTTGCCGAGAAAGACTCCTCATCAAGAGGGACTCAGCAGGATCTGGTCGCCCCGTTCTCAGTCGTCCCCCTTTCCTGTCCTGAAACAAGGCAGAGCAGACAGGAGGAGGAGGAGAGAAAGCCAGGAGGTTATATAAAAGTGGGGCCAGCGTCTTTTTGGGCACCTCCTTCTCAGACATAGTCGCATGGAGGTGTTCAATGGGAGCATGAGACTTGAAAGGGGTGGGTGAGGTGTTCTTAATACTACCTCGGGGTCCGTCCCTGCTGGGTCACCCTCTACTCTCTTTCAAGCCCTGTTCAGATCTAATGTCCAAATATATCCAGACTGTGCTGAGATCCAGATGGACTGCAGTTCACACCTGGCATCAGAATGCACTTCACATTTGCTTTTATCTGTTGGGAAACTGCAACTGTTTCTAAACAGAGAAAACACACATTACACAATAAGTTGTTTGGCAGTGCTTAATCAACTACGTTTAGGACATTTGCGTTCCCAGTTTGGGGTGCAGACACAGCTGTAGGTAGAGCTGTCCACTTGTGGCCAAGATGCATTTTAATGCTGAGTGTGAACAGGGCCTCAACGCTCAGTCCTTCCTCGTTAAAGTGGAATACTGATTACGTCTTTTCTCTCATCTCTTTCAGTCTAATTACACATCGCTGTGTTCACATCTGTCTCAGAGTCTCTCTCTTTTGGTATCGTTCTTTGCTTCGCTGTGTCACTTCCTGTGTTTGTCTCTGTCTCTGTGTTTGTCTTAGTATGCATTTGTCTCTCTGTGTCATTCTCAGTGATTGCCTAAGCACTGACTTTGCTGGAGGACAGACAGGCAGGCGAGGCTGGCTTGGCCGTGAGGGTGGAGGGTTGTGTTGGTTGTGAGAAAGGGGGTGGTTCGGATAGGGTGCAGCATCACAGCCTCTCCCGAGTGGGGATCCAGATGTAAGGCCCTGATTGCTCCTCGATAACTGTCTTTACTTTGTGATAGACCTCTTCAAAGCTGTCCCCTTCCACGACAGCTGCAGCAGAACACAGGATGTGTGAGGGAAGGAGAGAAAACAATGAGGGGTGGGGGAAAAAATGGCAAGCAAAGACAAAAGAGAGACAGTAGGAAGCATGAAAAATGGAGTTATTAGGGTGGAAAGACAGCGAGGGACAAAGGAAAGGAAGGATGTTTATCAGATGTGTTTGAGAAGAGACAATGAGAGGAATAATCAATTAAGAATACAATTTTATAATCTGCATACATTGTAAATTTTGTGTAAAATCACAATGTCAAACAACAGGCACATTTCCATCATGTACTGTATGTATTTCTACAAAGACTCCCATGTTTATTCAGTCTCACACATATTTTTTCAGTGGCTTACGACAGCTGTGCACAATTTATTATAAATTGTACACCACATTAGCTTTGTGGGGAAATCTAACATTCATATTCTGCCGACCGCTGTGATTTGCCCTAAATGTGTGACTTAAATGTTAAAATCCTCAGAGTCCTCCCAGAATGCGTTCATTCTTTTATTTTACTCACTCGTGGATTTTATCATTTGTTGGTATTAAACAATAAAAAAGAGTAAAAAGTGATATGTGAAATTCACACATTTTCACCCTCAAAAGTGTGGAGCTGAACGCCAGCAATAAACCCAAAATACAGACAACCTGTTGTTTCAAAAATCTTGTAATCATAAAGATTTTTATGATCAACACTCCACACCAAATAGATTAGCGTACAGCGGAATGCAAACACAGACAAATTAACTTACTTCTACCATCTGGTGCTACCATAAGCCAAACCAGAATCCACTTGTAGGTAGACAGTACAAGATATATGCTAGAAATTTCATGCTCTGTGTGTACACATCATTTCTGTGTGTTGATGTCATATAGACACAAACTCTCTAATCTTACCCGAGAAACACTCTAGGAAGTCTTGCTCTAGTTTGAGGGCTCGGTCCATTCCTTTCCTGGCCTGCTCCTCTGTCAGGCGAGTGTTGATCTCTCTGTTAACATCACACACAAAATCTTTATTATGACACATATTTTCATTATGCACAAAATATTCAATGCTTGTTAAGCATACATTTTCAAAATCTATTAAAAGCTTTTGAAGTACATACAGGACATTCTCCAGTGACTTGGGCCGGACAAAGATGGCAATGGGATGAAGCTGAGCTGCTTGTAGTCTGCGCACAGCATTGGCAGAGACATCCAGGATGCAGTGTTTCCCCTGCTGCTTGTGCAAATGTGCAGGGAAAGAAATGTAATAATAATTAATAAGGATTAATAAATACACTGTTATTTAAGCAACAAATTTTAATTATTGCCATTCATTCTTTTTTGGTACAACGTGTTGCTGCATACCTGCTCAGCCACCTCACGGACACTCTGGACACTGGTGCCGTACAGGTGACTATTGTACTGGCCCGCCTCGATGAACCGATGGCTCTGGATGTCCTTCTCCATCTGTTCCCGTGACGACACAAAATGATAGTCCCGCCCATCCACTTCATACTCCCTCTTGGGCCGTGTGGTGTCTGTTAGGGGAAGAACAATACAATAAAAGCTGCGAATACGCTTTGAATCTCAAAATTAAAGCAACTACTTGATGGAAAGGGATGTATTATGCAGCCATCACCCTAAAATGGCTGCAGGTGGCAGCAGTGACATGCAAATTAAAAAACAGTGAACGGATCAGTCTCCATGACTGACAACATAATTACTTACGTGGGACACAAGAGCCAAACTTATCAGGGAACTCAGACAACAGGTCATCGTTTATCCTGTCTTTCACAGGACCCAGAATGATGATGGGCCTCGCATAATGAACTTGAAGAAAAAAAGAGAAGAAGTGAATAGGAGCATTCAGAAAAGGGGAAAAGAATGTAAGAATCTAATACAAACCTTAAATAATGGACTTCTATATGACCTTACCTTCCACTTGGGTGACAGTCTCATAACTTTGTGAGGTTTTATCTCTCCCTGGTAACAAAAAAACATTTAGACACATTTCCTTTTACCATTATAAATGGCATTCACAGACTTAGTGAATATGATGTATTCTCAAATGTCGCAGCTTATACATTAAATGTCATTATTGACAAGAACAGTAAACATGTGACTGCTGGAGGTGTGCATTGGACTACAGTCAGGAAGAAAATGTGAGTAAATACTGCTTGTGATTATATTTGACAGTGTGTGTAATGTCCACAAATTGGTGGTGAGGCATTTGGAGATTATAGCAGTTCCGAAGAGTAGGGCAAAGGTAAGGAAGGGACTGCTCTGTAGCTGCAGTTAATGCTACTTGCCCCTTCAATTGAGCTATTAATCTTGTTATTGATATTTCGATTACTGATTACTATTTACATATAAGTATATAATATCTATGTAAATAAAACAGGGAGATATTGTTTGTGTATGTCAGCAAATTGTGTTCCTGTGTTGCTGCCCATTGCTACAGTGTTAACTGTAGTCAGTTAACATGCTTGCAGTGTCAATACACAGTACATTTATGCTTCATACTATTTACCTTGAGTGCCCAAGGTGTCTCGACCATGGTCCTGCAACAGAAACCACAACAGAGATTTACACACTGGGAGGAAGTTTGAGAGCACAGGTACAACTCATTCAAACAGCTGGTGAATGAACTTACCCTCTCTTTGGTGTTAACACGAGACCACTCTTTTCTTTCCACCCTGTAGAAACAAGGAGGGAGAACAAAAACATTTAATTTTGAAGATAGAATAATTATTTTAGAAAAGTTGAACCAATATGTTTAGTAATTTTGTTGAAGTACATTGAAAGATAAGTTGGATCTCCCCCACTCACTCACAGTGAAAAGTCTGACCTGTTCTTGCTAGGGATGAAGCCGACATCTTCAGCCTCGTTCTGGGGGCTGACCTTACGGGCCTGCCACCACTCTTCATCTCCGCAGTCCAACACATGCAGCACATCCCCAAACCTGAAGCCCAGTGCCTGACTGAGGAAGCCACAGTCCGCAGTCTTGTCATAGTCAAAAAGAGCCCTGAGTGATGGAAGAATTCAAATCACTCATTTAATAAAAAACAAACTCTTTAAAAAAATATTTAACCACTTAAACACTTATATTATGAGCAAAAACAACTTACATTTTTTCAAGTAGGTTCATAATTCCATTTCATTATAGAAAGAAATATCCAAATACAAGATGTTATTTTGTTAAGTGTATAGGCGCTGTTCATGGTGCTGCTCATGGTGCTGCTAATGGAGTTTACAGTGTCTCACTGTATTTACACAACTTTGCACACACACATGGGATGATCACTGCAGCTTCTTCTGCAGCAATTTGGCATTTCATCATCACATTGTCTTATAAAAAGTATAATTTGGACCATAATGATGTTTTGTCTTTGTGTAAACTAGGACAGCACAGGAGTTACAGGGTTCATTTTCCATTACTTTTCTCTATATTTTAGAATTCCCTATATTAAAAGTTTTAACCCATTAGCTTGCATATGTTGACAAAAAAATAAAAATAAAACATAAAAAATGATCAAAATGTGTAAAACTGGCCTTACTCTCATAACTTTGGAGCCTCTTTAACTTGTGTCGACAGTTAATAATTTCTTTCTAATAATCAAAGTCCATCAGGTGACATTACAATGACTCATATTCACATTTTCAAAATTCAACAGCTCTAGAAAGGCTTTGTAGTTGCTTCAGAAATTTAATAACAACAGTTGGCACCAAAACAGCGCTTTAGTGGACGACTGGCTTTGCTCAAGTAAATAGATTTTAGTGAGTGTAGACTGAGCAATCCAGTCATGTCACATATATAAAGTCCTCTGGTCCTAAAACAGCTGTGTTGATTGTAAGCTAGCTTATGCCAGATCGCTGGTTACTTCAAAGCATATCATTAGTTTTGGCTAAACATAGTATAATGTTGTCTACTAGTATGTAAATTTAGAGGCATTTGCGTTTGTCTGTGTAAGACCTGATGTAGAAGCCTCTTTTTGGGTTGCTCCTTAGTGTCGTGGTCCCAGAGCCCATACTGCTGTTCATCAGCTGTTCCCTCAAGTCATGGATCTTAGCCTCAAAACGGCTGTACTCTGAAACAAAAAAGTACAAACACATAAAGAACCATCGGCCTACACTCATATACACCAACTTTTTGCTTATAAGTGATAGGGATGCACACAATCCACAATGTTCCACTTCTGGGATTACTCCGTTGCCACAAGAATTTCCGCCGGATGTCCTTCTTTTCGGCCGGATGCCTGTTAACTTCTGCTTTCTTTGTGTTGGAATTTTAATCTCTGGTCGATTTATGAGGACCATGGTTAACAGCTCCTCAGATCTCTGCAGGGTAAATTGAAACAGCTAGCTAGACTATCTGTCCAATCTGAGTTTTCTGTTGCACGACTAAAACAACCTTTGAACATACACGTTCCACCATAACAAGTTCCTCTAAAGGCTATTTTGCAGCAGCACCGTGGTTCTGTCCGACGCCTAGCGCTGCCCATGACGATTGTGATTAGTTTAAAGAAATGGCAATAAACCAGAGCAGGTTTTTCTCCCATCACGGAATTCTGTGTGGACTAGCCAGACCCTCCTCCGCAGCGCTGTGGAGGAAGGTCTGGCAATGCCTGACTAGGGATGCACCATAGTCAATTCTGATACCTCAACTTAGAGGTGATCTAATACCAAATTATTATTAATAATTGTAATGTAAGACACCTTACATGACTATTTGACATTGAAATTGTATAATATCAGAAATTAGATGTCTGTGGCTTTACCATCGGGTCTGTACTGAGCGATGATGGTCACTGTCTGGCCAGCGTTCTTCAATGCTGCAGCTGCCTGTTCGTGTGTGGCCATTCGCAGATCCACGCCGTTCACCTGACGCACACACAGTATGACTGTTTACACCCACAGCTGAAAAATCACTTAGTTTAACTTTAAAATACATCAATGTTTAAGTGTAAACTTAAAAAAGATAAAGGTGTCTTTACACTGAGGATCTGATCGCCTTTGTGCAGCTCTCCGCTGAGGTCAGCTGGCCCCCCTGCCAGGATGAAAGAGATAAAGATTCCCTCTCCGTCCTCTCCTCCAACAATGTTGAATCCCAGGCCAGTGGAGCCTCGGTGGATCAAAACTCTGCGAGGCTCCCTGGAAAAAAGATGGAGGTAAGAGGAAAGTAGACAATTGCGTTATCAATAAGACTTTGCACAATGCAAGATCAATATAAAGAGTACTACTAACACTAATACTGCCAATCCTACTATTACTAATAAATCAGTTTACAGTACTTGTTTAGCTGAAGGAGCATTGCTCACCTGGGGATGTCATCATCTCCCATCATGCCATGCAGAACGGGAGAAAACCGACTAGGTGAGGTGGGAGTGAGGGCTTGTGGGTAATCTGACCCAAGATAGTTGGGGTGGCTGAGTTCAGTGTCCATATGGGAATATGCTGGAAAAATAAACACAAAACCAAAAGAGGTATAATATATGGCTTTTCCACCGAATAAATACAGGGTTTTGCCAACCATTACAATTTTTAGGTGCAGCACCCGAGCCGTTTTGGGCAGCACCTTAACCAAATTAATATTAAATCAATGTAAGAATCAAACTAACTAAAAGACTTTCCTCAGATCTAATGGTTGTAGTTGGTCCCCAGTGCACTTCTTTGTCTTTAGGCGTTTTGAGTTTTATTTATCTATTATCTGCTTTAGCTATTCCAATGTTTTAGACACAGATATGGTGGTAATAATGCTCCAAAATTATGTCAAACTGTTTTTTTATTTTAATTGAAAAACCTTTTCTTGAGGGACAATCTCTAAGCCCCCTGACAAATAGGTGCACCTAAGTCTTTTATAAAGCATAGGAAAATACTGAAATGTACTTGTGGAATGTGATTTTTTTCTTTATGTTTAGTATGAATTATCTGTAATAATCTCATGAAAGCCTACTGCAAAAAGAGTATTACCATTCCCAGATTCTTTCTTTACAAGGGCATACTTTCTTCAAGTCAAGTCAACCCTGTACCTATACACCTCAGCTTTGAATTTTCACAGAACTCCCACAGTCATCTCTCGTGATTTAGAAAGAACATTTGGTGACGTTTTCTGGCTGTCATCTGTTAACATTGAAGTGTATATTTTCACACAGAGAGGGGCTTACTGCTGGTGAGGTCGGGAGGGTTGTAGGAGTTGGTCAGGTACAAGTTGTTGGGCTTAGCCACCCTGAGGTACACCACCTCGGCTGTGTTCTTCAGAGCCCCCACCGCATCCTCATGCATCACATCCTCGAGACACACGTTGTTCACCTGATTGTTTACGACAAGAGATCAAATTTAGATGGACATTTAGCAGCAAAAGCTTTATCTACATTTCATCTCTCTTTTTAACGTAATAATTTTAGTGGTGATAGTAAAATTTATTTTATAATTTTAATGCAAGAACAATAAGCTTAAGCTGATTTGTAACAGCACATAACTCAATATAAATCATACACAAGGTACAATAAACTACCACATCTATCAGAAATTCCTTAATCTTGAAATGATGTGCTAACATCACCATCATTAAATGGGTAAAGATGAGCTAAGGCAGAAATAAAGATAGGGGTCCCCTCTGGATTTGGAGCCCTTACAGGTAATATGCAAATGTCCAACCTTAACTAGCTGTTTGTGTTAAGGTTACAAAAAATAGCATTTTACATATAACTTAACATACCCATTCATGGAAATGCCATTTTTGAACAGATCATAATGAGCAAAAGCATGTTGCTTATGCCATTTTGAGGTATAAGATTTTCTCAGACACCATTTAGTAGAAACCATGCACCATTTTGAAGGTGCTGGTGGTGAGCTTGCCATCAGCTGCTACGCTACAGTCTCTCTGTTCTCCAGCAGATGGGAGCAATACTGCTTGAAACTCATTGTGGCAACACTCCAGTTAAACATTCATCTTATCCTACACAGCTAGCCTATTAACATATTAATGAAAGCAATTTCAGTCCATGAAAATCCCAGCTGTAATGTATCTTGGCTCTTGATATATCAATACTGCGATACAAATGTGTAAGTTGGCATGTGTGTGAATGTGTCTCTGTGTGCTTAAAAGGTGAGAGTCTGAGGCCAACAGTGACATGTATGAACAGTATATCTCAGTATATCCATGCTAGCAGTTATTCCATTTAAATGACCCACCGCTAAGATCTTGTCCCCGATCTGCAGACGGCAATCTTTATGAGCCGCTCCGCCTTCAATGATCTTGGTGACATAGATACTGTTATCTCCTGGTATGTGCTGGTTTCCCACCCCTCCAGCAATGCTGAAACCTAATCCTGAGAAAATGGAGCGATGACAGAGGTAGAGAGTGAGCAAAGGAGCAGATTTGCCAAATCCAGAGGGCACAGTTTAGCTGGATATAAAGGCTCCTTAAACCCACGCAAAAGCATTGATGCTCTACACCAGTCTACAATTCCACATACCTTTAGGCCCTTTGATGAGTTTGATTTCAGTGACTTTCTCTGCTGCTGGTTTTCTGCGGAGAACATAGAGCCGGACGATAGCACCTGCCTCCTTAAGGGCCTCCACAGCTTGGCTGTGTGTCACCTCCCTCACGTCAACATCATTCACAAAAAGGATGCAGTCGTTCACACTTAGAAATAGAGAGCGGGAGAGAGAGAGGGAGAGAGAGGGAAGCGGTGGAGAGGGAAAATACAGAATTTGTTTTGGTGAAGACATTGGATGTACTCCTTCACCAGAAGAGGTCAGGAGAAGTCTCCAACTAAAGCTGTGTTGGGGATCCAGTTTCACCACAGACATCTGCCCCCCCCAACTCTCAGTATCCGATATTAACGAGTGTGGAAACCCTTCTGCAATTGATCTAGCAAAAGGTTTAGCTTTAGTATAGATCTCTTTGTGTTAACCATTGACATGTGAAATGCATGTGACAGCCTTTGTGCAGGAGACACACTGATTTCCAAGCACGAAGATTTTGATAAAATGGTTATTTTCAAAAGCACACATTCTTCCTCTAAGGGCCTAAAAGCTCTTTCAACTTTTGACTCTTTCATTTATTTGTCATGTGTTTAAAATAGATTTTTACACCCATGAAAATTTTAGGGTGTAACATTTTGTAAGGCTGTAATAATTCTTGAGGGCTGCAAGAGGTTTAACAAATGAAGCTAAGTAAAAGTTCAATGAGGAAGACTACCTTCATGCTCACGCTCATCAGAAGTCCTGCTCCACATCCCATTCATCTCTCTCCCAGACATCCATTCACCCCTTCACTAAAACCACCACCACCCGTGTCTAGACTCCATCAGAAGGATATTCATGTACAGCTCATGGCATATCTACCACCTTCCAAGGATGATGACACCACGATGGGGTCTAATTGCCAAAGGCTTCCCACATATTTCTTCATATGTTGTGCACACTATGTCAACTATATATACTTTTTGCATGTAGAGAAGAGCAAACTTATCGTAAAGTAACACATTTTTATTGATATTTTTAATGCATTTTTAATAATAATTCTAGTGCAACTCCACTATAAAGTATCCTAACTGTTCTTTGTAGCTTTGTGCTCATAGGGGTTTACATACAACCTTTTATAAAGCCATTAAGACCAATTAATGTATACTAATTGTTACAAATCAGCCCTATTAAACCACCCTTTCATAAATCTCACAGAATGTGTTATACTGATTTTCAAAGATTTTTCAAAATTAATAATAGGAGCCATTGAGTCAGCCACTTCAAACATCAAGCAACATCAAGTTTACATCCACAAATTGCAGGTTTTGTAAGTAGAAAGGCTTAAAGTATTTTCCTTAAGATATTTGAAATATGTTGCCCACAGCAGACTATAAAGGCCAAGAAAAAAAACATTGCATTCAGGCAAATATAAATAATATAATATTTCTCCAGGCCTGCTTTACACTCTGAAGTTCCTCCAAATGGACATTTATAGGTCAACTGTAAAGAGATGGGCGAGAAGGATGCCTCTGTACAGGGCTTATTTATTGCTATTTCTTTACAACTCCATATATTGGGATTACAATAGGATCTCTATTAACATTTATATATGTTGTACATTTGTACAAGACTGTTTTGAACCTTCCAAAAAAATAAAATTGTAAGGATATTTAGTTAGGTAGACGCATTCAGATCTTGAATTAAACAGGCAGGCCTTCTCTGATGTAACTTTGATGCTTAAAACTAAGAGGTGAGGTTCTGCTTTGGTGGTTTCTCGGTCTCTAAGTGTGTTTGCCAGGAAGAAAAGTGACTGGCTGTCTGAATAGGTAAATACAAAAGAAAATGTGCAGGAAGGTGGAGGGAAAAGGCAGGGTAAATGGGGGCAGTAGAGCAGCATTTCTTTCATCTGAAACCCAAGTCGACCTAATGGGCCCATGGGCTTTCTTGATTGTTGGATTTTATATTTGTGGAATTTGGGAATCTGAATGCATTAAAGCTGGCTTTGTGTTTGTTGTATCTTTGATGTGTGTGCTTTTACCTCAGCCGCCCATCCTGAGCCGCGGCTCCTCCAGGTATGATTTTGGTGATGAAGATGCTGGGGTCATCGCCCACGTGAGGGTTGTCTGTTCCACCTGCTATGCTGAACCCCAGGCCTGAGTTACCCTGCAGTAGCAAATACAAACAAAAACACATTATTGTTTCTAGTACATTTGACTGTGGCTTTAGAGATTGATGACAGCCATAGTTGAAACTATTCTTTTTTCATCTATTTTTTGATACATATAAGTACAGTATGTCTAAAATGTTAGTTAAAAAGATAATTTTCTCAGACTCACTCTCTCCAGTGTGATTTCCTCATATTCGATTTCCCCTTCTGTCCCATTCACCTGTCAGAAAGGAATGTTTATAGTTTAATTTACAGAAAGATGGATTTTAAGGAATTTTATAATTATTTAAACAATTATACAAGTTTAACTATTTGTACAAATGTAGCTCAGCATAAATTCTTTCAGGAAAACCTAAAATTTAACCAATGCTCTCCTAAATTAATTCAGCTGTTATCCAAATAAATGTACAATTTATCATGCTGTGTATAACTATCACATATCTGCAACTTGTCTCTCCTGATTGAAATGTATCTAAGTGTAAATTCTTTCAGGAAGACCTAACTCTTAATCAATGCTTTACCTAACTCAAATTAGCTGTTCACTTTCCTACTAAACAATTCCTGCTTAGGGGATTTTCCATCAGTTACTCATCACAGCACCATCAGCACCAAGATCTAATTAAAGCATCTCTTAAGAAGTCCACTAAATCTGATCCAGCATCATTCTCCTCCTTTTTGACATACTGTATGTTTGGACCAGTTTGGTACCTGGATGAAAATAGCAACACTATTCTTTTAGTCTAATTTTGCCTTCTGGCTGAACAACTCAGCCACATATCAGCATTACCCCTGCAAGTCCCAGAGGAGGAGGGAATTTAAAGAACTTCAGACTTCACTGTTTTGGTGTCTGACCTAGAAAACAACTTTTCTTAGTACTGTAGTGGTGTAGAAATACTGGTCTGTGGTGGGAGGCTTTTCTCCCGAAGCCTCATTCTGTAACCATGACACCGCTTTCGTTTTAGAAAAGACATCATTAAACAACTTCAAATCAAATTGTCTAATGTCTAATATACTGTATATCAAACAGAGAAACCTAAACGTAATTAAAAAGGGGTAAAATGAGTTTGTACTTTTATCATCAGATTAAAATAATGTGAAAATAACCTACTACTACCTGGATGCTGGGAAAGGAATTGAATTAAAGATAATATGGACTAAATATGAAGCCAGTTAAATTGAGCCTAAAATAAATATTCAACAAAGGGAAGCTTAAAAATAATCCTTACATATGGGGAGCCATCGAGTGTGTCAGTGTTCACCACCACTGGAGGAGTATTTCCCTAGAGGCAGAGAGAGAAGACACATCATTAAGAAAGAATGGCTAAAAACTCAAAGATGAGGCAGGTCCTGGGTGAGCTCTCAGTAAATATCCCTCAAACATACAATCACAGCCAAGACTGATGGCCATTTTAGCTCTTAGCTGTGATAACACCATTCTCATTTTGCTGTGGTTGTCACTCTAAAAAGGATACAGAGCACTGCTCAAGAGCCATTTGTTACTATTCAGCCATGATGGACACAGACTAATTCATGCTCGACCCCATGGTTTTTCCAAAATCTTGGATTATCTTGGTTGAAACAAGTATAAGTTGTGTTACTGATTCTGTAAATGGCTATCTAGTTAATTACTGTGGGTATGGACATCTGCCTCCCCTACCAGTCGTTTCAAAACCTCTAAAGACATAAAGTCAATGAGAGGACAGGAGTTTTTGGCATTGATGGGGTTTTGGTTTACCTGCTGGGACTGTTCTCTGTCAGCTCATCTAAAGCATGACAGATAACCTTAACACACTATTCTTTTCCCTCTCCTTTAAATCGCTTTATAACATGTTCTCATTCTTTCATGCTTCTTTTAATGATTCACTCTCATCATTAAGGTATCTGATGTTGGAAGATGTAGATACACCTTTATGTACAGTACACTTGTGGAGAACACTCCTGTGTTTATTTCTGTCATTGTTCCGTACCACGCTGATTAGCATGGGAGAGACGCTGCACATCTGAAGTGCTTACCGAACAGCTAACAGCAGCATAAAATCAGCCTGCTGACCTTCACTGCTCTGACAGCTCTGACACACACACACACACACACACACACACACAGCTTCACAACCACACTAAGCACAGTTTACCGCTTTTAAGAAAACAATTTTGTAGAATTGCATTGCATTATACTGACAAAGGGTCTTTGTAAATCATAGAGCGTGGTCTAGACTTACTCTATCTGTAAAGTGTCTGGAGATAACTCCTGTTATGATTTGACACTATAAATAAAATTTAATTGAATTCAATATGGCTGCCATTAAAAAGAGAGAATTCTCATCCACATGAGGTAAAGACATAAAAACTTTAACCGCACACTGTGCTGTTCCATAATAACAGCGCCTATACAGAGCTTCACCATGTAGCTGTGTTTAACGTGCCATGCTGCTGAACATTACGTCAAATTCATCCTTATCTAGAGACAGAAATAATGAGTATAGCCAGCAGAAATCTAAGCCCAGTGCTGGCAGTTTCCCTGCAGGGATTTTGACAGAGCCCTCTCTCCCTCTCTCTGCTCTGTCAAGTCGTCCCACGTTGCAGTTGTTAGGATTTACAGTGTTTGGCTGCTCTTCCCACCTATATTTTAGCACCACCTATTCAGCTAACCTGTCCTCTGCCATAGTGCCACCATACATCCCACTTAGACCTTTACCTCTTTATGGATTTATATGCAGCAAGCAAAGTGCTAGGATATGCATGTTCAAAGACAAACATAAATATATTTATTTAGATTTTTCTTGTTTCACTGATTCCCAGATTTTACAGTGTGACGTGTGATTTAATAATTTCCTAAATAAAAGAATATATAGCAATTTTCAACATGTGCTGTACTGAGGCAAGAAACAGAGCAGCAAAAGAGTAAAGCAGTGTGTTTAAATCAATATTTTCCCCCATTAGGGTTGAATAAATAGACTTTGTACTGGCAATTTACTAGAAACCAAAAGCTGTAGCCTCTGTTAAAGATGTAGCTACATACTGTATGATCCCTCCTGATTATGTGAATCACAAGACATTCAGGTGATCTGATCAATCTCTACTGCTCTCTACATTTGTCTAAGACCTTGTGACTAGTAGCTTTTATACCAATGGACCAATGACATTCACCTGTTTAGTTAATCCTAAGGATATTTAAAACACCAGCTGTTGTATTTGCCTTTCCCCGTTGAGATTAAGTGTGCAAACAATACTTCAATATCAACGAAGGGGATGATGTCACGTGTGAGCTGGTTGCATTAGAGTGGCTGTAACGCTGCATGTTCTGCACACCTTGCAGCAGTAGCAAAGCCTTTAACACGTAAAAGCCATCCGCTCAATAAGCAAGATAATGACCTCCGTTGAAATTCGCAATGTCAAGGCATGTTTTTGATAAAGAGAATGAGTTTTTTGAGAGCAACAATAAAGCAAGCAGGCATTATGGGTAGCTTAATGCGGGATTGCAGTGGATATCTAAATTGCAATTCTGTTTAAGAGAGAAAGAGGTACAGATAGATAACAGTACCTATTATTCCAGACTGACCCTTATTTTAGGTTAAAGAAATGGAGATGAGAGGACAGAACTTGTGTGAAATGTTGGTGTGTGACAGAGGTTAATTTAGGCATCACATTATTCCCATTGCTCACTTATTGGCTTCTTATTAAATCCCACACATATCTGTGGAGTGCAGGAAAAGGTAGTTGTATGTGGGTTGGTTATAGGGTTGTGAAGTTGGTGGTGACATGCAGCCCTTTGTTTGTTGAAATATTAAACAAAAGAAACTGCACTTTCACACCATTAGTGAAGGACTCACACACACACACACACACACACACACACACAGCCTGAGTGGGATTTGATTAGTATTATCAGATTTGATTACTCAGGTTCAATGCGATTACAAAATCTATCATGGGCCTTAAGTGCAGCCATAGCCTTGAGTTTTCTGTTTGTGCAGATAAACAAAACAAAGCCTTGGTACCATAATAATAACACTAACAAACATACTCTTCAAGCACCACCTCTTAATAAGCAAAATGACATTTTCATTCAAATACCAAAATATTTCAGGGTACAGGCATAGTAATCAAGATTAAACATGTTAAACACATGCCTACCATCTTATGATGTCGGTGTTTCTTCGCTTTCCGTACATTGTCGAGGAACCGGCAGCCCATCTTTTTGGCGTACCACACGGACATGAACATTCTGCTACAGTGCCAAAATGTAAAACGTGGCTGATACTGGGAGCAAACACTGCTCACCTCCCAACATAACATCCACACCCACCAAGTGTGTGGCTAGGAGAGTTCGAGTGCGCTCTAGAAGTGTCTGCTTTTAACAATACCACAAAAGCATAATTGCAAAGCGAGCCATTCGGTCTAGGCCCTGCCATAACAGTTGAGCAGAAACCAGAGCTTCCAGATTCCCTCAATTAAAGAAATATCTTTTACTTTAACACGTGCAGTTTCAGCTTTGATTTCCACTCAATCTAAACAAAACATAATAACAAAGATGTGGATGAAGGATACACCTTTATGCAATTTTAAATCCAAAATCACAGAAAAAGCACAGGCCAATTAGTGTCTTGCTCTTGCTGAGTCGCTGTGCTGAAGACTTCATTTGAGGAAGCCCAATAAAATCCTCCAGCCCAAGGCTTGAGTTATAAAAATTAATCATCGCTGATTATGCTGTTATTTTTTAAAACAAAACTGTCCTGTCTTCAAAAATCACCCATCCAGAGTAAAAATGAGCATTTGCAAACAGATCCTTCCAGTCTTTGTTATCCGTGGCAGTGGACTGTGATAGCGGTGCCTCCCTGCTACTGGTCTGTGCTCAGCGAGAATGCAGTTCATATTTTCTGCTGCTACTGTACTGTACCCCTCCCATCTCCGCTGCTCAGGGAAAGAGGAGCGAGCTGGAAAGTTTGATGGCAATTACTTAGCTGTCTCTCTGTATAATGTTGAAGCTGGTGATGTGAGAGGGGGAGGAAATATACTTTGGCTGAACTTAGAAGGACAAGCAGGTCAAACTGGCCTGACTCGGATGCACTTGAAACTGAGAGGGGGCTGGAGACCTGTTAGCTCCTGTTCTACAGTCAGTCAGTCTGAATAGTGAAACTTAAACTGCAGTGATGGCACTGAGGGTGGAAAAACATAGCTTGACATCCGACCATTTTAGTTTGTGCCCTGTTGTTTTCTTTGTATGTTTTCAGTTTTAGTAAGGATCGGAAATCTTTGCAAATGTTTTTCCAGCAATTTGTCTGAAGAATGCATATATTACTGCAATTTTGCTTTGATTTAAACAAACCCATGTTCCTAATCCCATCAAAATCCAACATCTTTAACCTTTTTCTGCTGCAAATAAATTCAGCACCATGGACAGAAAAACACTTGAAGGAAGGTAACGTATAGGACAGGATGATTTGAAAAGGAAATTACTTGCATGCTTGCCATATTCATTCCACAATTAATTATTAAATGTTGGATGGCCTTACAAAAGCACACACTTACTTACAAAAAGAAGAGTAAAATTCCCATTTAAATCCACATCTTTTTGTCACAGCTCGCTTGAGATCTCTTTTATTGAGAGACAGATGGATCGACAGGCTTGTAATATATATGCGCACCCATACGCATGCACATGCACGCACACATACACAATACATGCACACTGAACAGACTTATGTAAGGACATGCTGAAGGACAAGCTGTCAACTGACATTCTCATTTTGTTAAAAAAAAATCTCAGTCTACCTATCTAATTTTCTCACCCTTCCAATTGCAAGGGCCACTCTATCTGTCTTACACCGCCATTCAGCATGAGCAGCTCTCTCCTCCTTCTCTTTTTGCATGCATATTTTTCTTCCTTCTGTCTCTCTCCACTCTCCTTCCCAAAGGACCTGAGCTGCTGCTGCACTGTAATTACACCGAAGCTGCAGGGGGATATTTAAACATTTATTAAAGAAAAGTAAGGAGGATGAAGAATATGAAGATAGAAACCAGATACCAACGAGACAAGTGTGCAGAGCAGAAAGGGGAGGGTATAATGGAGAGCTCTTGGGGAAACACTACATAAAACAATAATTGAATCCTTACAATAAAATTGTTGCCTTTTTTGCTAGAGCGCCAAACTCATCTTGGAGGGGTTGACTGTTTTGTCTGAAGAGGATTTGTGTGAAAGGTATTGTGTATAGAAACAGCTCTGTTGTTATAGAGGAGAGAAAGTGATATGCATCCTTTTTCAGTAGAAGAGCCAGAGTGTAACATAAACAGGGCAGTGGGCGTCTTCAGTAAGCAATTAATGCCTGCTGGTTCTTACTCACCCGGCTCCTCAGGTGAAGGTAAATGGCAAATGTGTTGTGTAATGTTTTCTGCTCAAGAAAAACCCTTTCCCTAAGACGGATCTCTGTTAGTGAATAAAGTAGTTATGAAAAGAGACGAAGAGCAGCTACAGCGCTGCCTTCAGGGCAGTTGACGTGTGAGTGAACCTTTTCCAAAATATAGAGAATGAAAGGAATTCTAAAGTCACCGATTGGTTTTTGGGGTACTGTTTCCTGCTTCTTCACAGTCACACAAACACACACACGCGCGCACACACACACACACTCACAAACACGCGCGCACACACAAAACACACACACACACACACACACACACCATGAGCCTGCTTTCATGTCTATATAGGAAGTTTGACAGTCTTTTGAATGCTGAATTCAGCCAATAACTAGATGTCTGTGGGATTCACTAGGCAGGGAAATACCCTTGCTGCAACACTAAAAGTAAAAGACTTGATGCTCATTAGCTTAGCTTTCGTTTTTTGAAACAACCTTTTTCTTAAAGGAACAGTTTACCCCAAAATTAAAAAAGTACTATTTATCAGTCTAGATCAGGTTTTCATGTGTGAGTTGCCCAGTGTTAGAGTAGAAAGGTCTGCCTTCTCTCGAATATAATGGAAATTGATGGCACTTGGGTTGTGGTGCTCAAAGCGCCGAAAAAATTAATTTGAAAAACTCATCAGCCATGTTTCTTTTTTAGAAATCATGAGGGGCGGAGGGGATGGACGAGAGGCTTGTGCTTGTGACAGCTCGAGATGTAGGTGAGGTGCGGTGTTAGCAGCTATTGTTAAGATATAAACTAATCTCTACAAGCTTGCAGTGTTTGGATATGAGGAAGACATCCACAAGTACACTTCCCCCTGTGTTGTGATATGGTTGTTAGCTTTACTTAGGTAGAAAGAAAACAGTTTCTACATGAAACTGCTCACATCCAGGTCTGTGGATTATCTTGAGTAACCGAGTCATAATTTGTGAAAAGAAACATTGCTGTTGAGTTTTTCAAATGTAGTTTTTTGGCGCTTTGAGCACCATAAGCCAAGAGCCATCTAGTTACATTATTGTGGAGAGAAGGCAGACATCTCTATGACCGGGCAACTCATACCAAAACAATATATATTGATAAATCGGACTGCAGGTGAGATGAAATATGTACATTTAATTTTGGGGTTAACTGTTCCTTTAATATTGTTTTAGGATAAGAGAGCAAATAATGGATAATGCTGATAGACCATGAACTTTCAATGTAATCACAGCTTCAAGAAAAACAAAACATCCATCACAAAAATGTATGTCATCATAATAAAAGGGGGACATAGAACAGCAGACTTATAGAGTCCTATAGAGTTGAAGAGGTTGGAAGATCCATTATTATAAGCACAGATCGATATCAAAAGTTCTGGGCAGTGTGAACAAAAAATAAATTTCTAATTACATTATGCACTAAGTAAAAAAAAAATATATGTAATTTGAAGCTAAAGCACCTCTTCGCTAAATCATGTACATAACCCAAAGACCTCATTTTACTTTAACGAACCATTGCAGTGCTTCCAAAGACAATCCTTCCCATAAATCAGTGGGGCCTGGAGTGCTACTGGCAAACCCCACACCATTAAAGCAATAAAGAGACAGACTGACGACCCCATCTACACATCAATGAGAAGCACACGGGCGCTACACCGGCTGCAAAGACATGCACACACATTGGCGTTACTGCAATGTATCTCAGCAACAGAATATATTCTCTACCTAACCAGTGTAGAAAATGTAATGCATATGCAGAAATAAATACATCTGAATAAGTGTGAGGGAAGGGATACAAACACAATTTTTCCAACTGATGACTTTATGCTGAAGGGTGTGCCGAACGCCCCATATTTTATCATTCATGTTATTATATATTACTATTATAAGTAGACACTATTAGATGGGGTATGTTCAAGGTTAGGGCAAGCAGAACAAAGATGAGAAATGATTTATTGTTACAAGAGAAACTACTTGTGCCATATTTTATAGTCCGCTCCTTCCAAGGATCTCAACTTTTCCCTTTAAAAAATAATTCTAATCAAGTACACTTCTAACTAGCTGTGTTTGTGTTTAGGTTTTTCATTACACATAGGCTATATTAATGAAAGATAATTAGTTTGTTGCTATTTTCTAAGGTAGTAGGGAATAACTATTGGCACTTCAGTATGAATTCCTCTGCCATTGTATAATATTTTGCTGTCTTGCATGACAGACAAAATCTTTTAGGAAATTCATGGTGCATGAGGCTAATGCAACCTGTCTGATCATAAAACTGTTTTATTGCGAAAGCAGCATAGCCATCTTTTCAAGGTTATGAAAGTCAATCTGCACAGTCTAACACTGACACCTACAGGTTTCAGTCTGACCTACAAACAGATTAGATCTGACCCTCATACTATATGACATCTTCCACATACCACTGAAGCTGTCACAGTGATGCACATTAGGATTAGTTTCATCTCTACTCATGTCTCATAGCATCGTGGGTACTTTTCTACTGATTCACATGTTTCAGAATAGGTTTTTACGGTGGTGGTGACAGGGGAAAACAAACTGCAGTTTTATCAAACACATGCTAATAGACAAAACACAAGCAAATTAAGAAAACCTCTTCATTAATTTGACACATGCACAGAATTTAACAAACGCGCTGCATATACACACAACGCAACCAAATACATAAATGCGCTGGAAATACTGAAACGATGCAAAAAGAATAGCACACAATCCCCGATAACAAATGCACCAGAAGAACGCTGCATCCAGTTTACATAACGGAAGTTCTACAGGCCTCCAGGGGGAGCGTTAACTGGAACAGCTCGATTTTCAACCCCACAGGGAGAGAGCGCTCTGCCTTTTTATTTGAGATAGAGAGAAAACATATCTCAAACACAGACTTAATATTTAATATGATCTCAAAGCAGTTGCACACCGTTTTCCAATGGTGAACACTGTTATGAGATTAAAGGTGCCCCCGGCATTCCGCCTAGAGGCCTGGAGAACTTCCGTTGTGTAATCTGGATGCAACTTTTTTTTTTTTTGTGCATTTGTTTTCGGGGTTTGTGTGCTTTTCTTATTGCAGCTTTTCTACAGCGCTTGTGTAATTGGTTGTGTTGTGTGTATTTGCTAAATGCTGTGCATGAATAAAACACAGGAAACTAAAATTTGATGGAAACACAACATTTGAAAACTTTTCTTTTCCAGTCATTTGATTTCACAGGGACACAAATAGTCATTGAGTAAAAGCAGAAGGAATCTGTCAGAAAGAGGAGATTTGAATGACAATGAGTATGAACACACTGATCAGAAAACAAATGACCTCATACTATGGCAGTACCAATAAAATGGCATTGATTGGAGCAGCTGTCTGTCAGACAGCCAAACTTTGAATGTCACCAAATCTAGCAAATACAGGAAATGAGGACACAAATCAAACTAATAATGATGACAGATGATGATACCGGTAACTTTCAAAATGACGGAGCGGCTTTGGTCGCAGAGCTCTTACCAGTGTGGAAACAGCAGAGGTGTACATTGGAGTGTGTCCCGTAGACATCAACACAGGCTGCAAAACAACATAAGGGAGAGGGTAATTGTGCAGAGCATGCAGATGGGTACAGGTGAAACAAAGTGGGTACCGCTTTGTTTTGTGTTTTTTTTCTGGGTTCACGGGTAAAAAAAAAGTATATTGTTAATAAAGTCTCTATTATGCTTATACTAGATGCTTTGAATATGATATGCATGTCACATACAAAAAACACTGGGAACTTTCAACAGTGTGCCATATAGAAAGCATATAGTACAGTTTTGCATTCAATCTGTATAAAAGGGGACACTCTCAGGGAAAACACAAAAACTGTGTATACATGCATGTTAACAACAGATATTATTCCTTTATGGATTTTGTACAAGTATTTAAATATATTCAGACCACTAAAAGGGTTCCACAACAATTACACAAACGAGGCACTTGTCTATCTATTAAGCATTATTATGCACTGTAAATGTTAAATGTGTGGACAGTAAACCACACATTTAAAAAAAGACCAATAATAAAACAGAAAATACACAACATAACATGCTTGATGATGTAGCACCTCTTTCTCCCCACCAGTCATTAATAACTTATTGATAGACTAATAAAAAACAGCTTATTCAGAATCAGAACAGTGGATCATTACGCCTAAAAGCAGAACAGATCATTTTACCCTGCACAGCTGAAGCTGGTACTGTAAACAATGCACCCTATGAATTTTACAAACAGCAAACAGTGCATCATTTTCACATGTTCCTCCCACTGGAAAAGTTTTAAATTGCAGCAAAGCATGTCATTAAAGTATGAATGTTGGGACAGCTGTATTTGCTGATCCAAGTAGCACTACCTGGTTGGTAAATTCATGCTGATCCACATACTTGCAAATACTACCTTTGTACATCTCTTTCCTAATATAAACATGGCTTTCTATTAATGGCTCCACTGGAGACATTTTGGACTTTAGTGCTTTCCTCAGTGGCACATTGGCAGAATTTTGTTTTTCAGCAAAGGAACGCCTGCCAACCACATGGTTGGTGGTTTGATCCCTGGCCCTGCAGTTCCATGTCAAAGTGTCCTTGGGCAAGACAATGAAGTTACCATTGGAGTTTAAATCTGCGTGAGTGTTTATCTGATGAGCAGGTGGCACCTTGTACGGCAGCCTCGGCCACAGTGTGTGAATGTGTGTGAATGGTGAATGGTTCCTGTACTACGTAAAAGCGCTTTGAGTAGTCTTTAAGACTAGAAAAGTGCTATATAAGAACAGCCCATTTACATTTACATACTAATGAAGCTCAGCTTAAATTCTTTCAGGAAGACCTATATAAGGTTGGCACTTGAGTGCCACCGTACTTGTACGCTTCACATTTCTCTCTCCAAACCTAATCAGAAGAATTGTCATCAGCTGAATGTGGGCATTTACTCTTACGGTTAAACCAACCAGATTTGCCCAATGTCGCGTTTTTGCATTCAACCTTTAAATCTGTTCTAAATTGCTGCTGTCAATTTTCATTTCAGGCAGAATTGCTGCAGCCCTCCTCCACCCCATTCACCTCCTGTTCTCATCATTCCCAGCACCCTGTGTCCCTCCATCAGGCACCCTGCTTCACATCTCACCCATCCAGCTCTTCAGGCTTCCTTTATCCTTTCATCACCTCCACCAGTGTCTAGACTCCATCGGGGCATATTCCTATTTTTTTTTTTAAGTCAATTAACATTGCGATGGAGTCTAATCGCCAAAGACTCTCACATATCAACCTATTATGCACCATGTTCAATAAACTTATTTAAATTTTTTTTAATTAAGTCTCTTCTGATTGAAATGTATTTAATCACACTGCCCGCATGAAGACTTTCCTGGCAGGTGAATTGGTTCAAACAGGCAAGCTTATGCCAACTTCCTTAAGCTTTCTGTTGCCAGGAGGAAGCAAACACAAGCAGGGAGAGGGGTTGTACAACTAATAAGAGATGTCAAAATACAACATGAGATCGATGCAGGCCAAGTTATCCACTGAAAACACTCATCATATCACACAGTAATGAACATGGTCACAAAACCAAAATGTCAAGCCCCAATGAGATCATCATGATACTGTCAGCAAGCAATACTAGTGCAAGGGGTAACACAAAGTGATGAGATAAACCAGCTACTTCCACTTTACTCTTATTATCAAAATCATCACCATAAACAACAGATAGCAAAAAAACAACCATTGTCTTCATCATGTTATCCTCAGATTTAATAATCTGTTACACTTATTTTATTATAACTCACCAGGCATAAATGTTAATGTTTGCAGGTTCCTCATAATACAGCAGAATTCAAAATATGCTCACAAAATGGCTCCAACAGTGTTTTTCCACAGCCACACATTAACATGGAATTGAGTTACTTTCTTTATATGTTTTGTGTTTTCACTCAAGGATCCAGACCACTGGCATAAAATGATGCAAACAATTCACTTTGAAGTTAACCTTTTTCTTCACAGTGCATACACTTCTCCCTGAAGAGAAACACAAGACTTCATAAATAATATCAGTATTCCAGAAATAGAAATAGGGCCAATCCTGTTTCTCAAAACATTGTGAACAACATCAACATGCTGCCTTTCATGTGATAGGAAAGAATATTCTCAATATGGTATTTTACTGCATGTAGGTGTCTTAAAATAAACTGTTATTATTTTCAGTTGTTAATTTCAGTTACTTTCCCCCACCACTTCATAGAGTAAGGTAAGATGTTTTTGTATCTCATATCTACATTTTAGATTCAATATTATCTGTTTACATACTGAGCAGAGCACCAGAATATAACTTTTGCAAATGGGGGAGATCCCCAAAGTGTCTGTTAGGAAAGATGGACATTTACGTTTTAAGCTTTTAAAACCAGTGTATTCATACACAAAAGTATTACAAAGAGCTGGAGAGACAATATGAAGAAGACGTTTTTGTGGCCTAGTTTTAAACCACATTCTTCCAGACAGAAGTGCTTTTGTGGTATAAAGACAACAAGGTAGCAAGGAACCAAACATACTAGATTCTCATAGATCTTAGATCTATCACTGTCAGCTGTTCAAGCTCAGTTTGGTGTTTCTCTGTGTCACATTAATCTATTTGTGAAGGAATGTAATGCTTTAAACTCTAGCATTCAGGCTAGTTACGTAGCATGCTTGCCAGACAGAGAATGTGACATGAAACAAGGGATATAGAAGATAAAATATATAAGATTGTGTCAAAGTACATTCACACTTTGCTAGTGCAAACAGGTAAAACTGCTAATCAAGTTAATCAAATATTATGTGAATATTATTGGAGTACATTGTATTGATTAAAATATTTAGTTGAAAGGATTTATTTATTTCAAAGAGCATGGTGTCAGGAAACTTACATCAAGTACATTATAGTGCATTTTACATGATGGGTGAAATGCACACAATGCATTTGTTTTAGTTCTAAATATGGTGATATGTAATTATATGTTGTATGTATTTTTATTGTAACCCATTGCTGATAGTAAAACAACATCAAGACTTGAAAAAAGCCCCTAGGCCCGAGAGAAGCATGCTAGAAAAAAATCCATTAATAATATGGGGCTAATATTTGGTACATGTTATACAAACACCACTGACTGATGATGAGCAGTCAAAAAGTTACATTGCAGCTTCTTCAGCTTGGCTGCCTCGTAGTGATGATTCTGCTCCTTCCTTTATTACAGACGGCTTGTACTGAAGCACCCATCCAGCAAAATGCACGTTGTCCCCTGATTTTAATGAAATGCACCAGAAGTGAAGTGAGGGCCAAGACTCTTGAGGACAACATAGACATGTTGGACAGCCAGTAAAATTATTTAGCCGTGCAAAGACGTGACATCAACATCCTGTGGGGGAACTTGCATACTGTGTATCTTCTTGTTTTGATGGTCCTTGACTAAAGTGTTTTTTCTCCTACTAAAAGATTTTAATGCGAAAGTGCTGACTGATCAATCACAATTGTCTTGGGTGGCACTAATATTTTATGTGCTTATGCTTTTCATTCCCAAGAATTTTGCAGAAAGGGATCATGAGCCTCCTTGAGCTTATCACTTTTATGCATGATAAGGATCTATTAGAGAAGTTTTGGACTGCTTTCAGGATTGCCATTCACTGTGGCTCGAGCAGAGAGGAGCTTTTCAAAACTAGAGTTTGTCAAGTCATACCTGATGTCAACCAAGTCCCAGGAACGGCTCACTGGCCTCGCTGTCATCAGTATCAATCACTCAAAAGGGTGCAGATTTCATATAATAACATCATTGATGACTTGCATCAAGGAAGGCCAGAAAGATCAGGTTTTAGTTTTAGTTTGTGTTTTCTGTTCTTAGTGCAATAGTGTAATAATTATATTCTATGTAGTGTGTTTTCACATTTGTGTGATGAAGGATTTGTGTTATTTAGAATATTTATTAAATTTTATTTGTATATTATTCTTAATATTTTATATTATTGTTGCTTTCTGCTCTTGTTACATATATCTGATATATTGTTATATATATCTAATTGTATATATTTTTGTCACAATTATATATATATGTATACTGTATATATATAAATATAAAGTATATATTTTATTATAAGAACATAAGTGAAAGAGAAAATTATATTTCTCAATTGCACAAATCCTTCATTAGAACATTTGAAAAACAAACTTAAGCGAATCCAGTATTTAACTATTGCAATTACAACAGAAAGCACAGTTTTTAAGGTGCACAATCTCCACTTCCAACATTTTCAAAAGACAATGAACACAATTTTGCACAAAATATGACAGTATAAGTTATCAGAACGTAATATAAATATGCATTATAATATAGTAATTTTGCAAAATTCTGTTTTTTTTTTGTTTGTTTGAAGGGGGTCTCGGCTGAGGTGTACTTCAATGTAGACCCGCCACTGGTAGCCAGACCTTACTCCACAGTGCTGTGGAGATAGGTCTGGCAATGTGAGACTAAAAGGAGACTGACATGTAACACCTTTCAGTTGTCAACCACCAGCTATAGTGGCTGCTGGATTCACACTTTGACTCAACAAAGCATCCAAGAGTCAGAGACATACTGGGACTGACAAACAAAACTACCACAACAAGATTATGACTGGCGCTTGTTTATCTCTCTGTCTTGTTTCATTGCTTATTGCTCATTGAACAATCCCCATTAAATAAAAACCCAGTAGTCAGCAGTTCATACTGTTCTGTACAAGTTGCTGTTTGTTTAGGTCCTTTTTAAATGCAAATGACCAGTGAACAGTAAATGAAGGGACACAGAATCAGATTGTACTTTTGCTAATTACTGACACACAGGGTGCTTCCTTATATCTTCTACTGTACTCTTGGATTTTATTAACCTGTGTAATTTGTGTGATGTGCTGATTTGATGCTTATTATTTATTAATCTTGTGTGCACTGTGCCATATAATGAATAGTTTATAGTGTTCTATATGACTACGGGAACTGACTCTCCATATTGACACAACTTTTCAATTCCCCACAGCTCATGCTGAACAGGCGTACATTTTAAATAGCAGTGGTAAAACACCATAACTCAGCCTCTCCTCTCTGCTCATTAAAAGAGAGCATTTTAATGTACATATCTGCTCCCCAGGGACTTCAGTGTATTCCCATGTAGGAAATAAAGAAACACTTCCCCCCTCAGAGCAAATAAAGGCAGGAGCTCTTAAGTCATAATAGCCAGTGAGGCTGTTAAATAACATGTGTGGGCATATGAGATGGATCGTTATTAAGTGCACATTACAGCTTACACCTGCTTGCATTTGTAGCTACAGTTTGTTTTTGTTAATGCACTCCAGGCAACATGACTCTGCTCAGATTCCCACTGATGTCAGCTGTATCTTTTGACAGAGTGACCAGTAGTTCTTATGTTGTCTGTTGAAATGTCTCCTTCATTGTAATAGAGCTCTCATCTCTGCTTTAGATTTAACATTTATAAGATGTGTGTCTTAAATAAATACTGTAAAAAAGAGAAGTTAACTGTCTGTACTGGGAGCTTCTTCGATAGTATCTTACATTTTCAAAGTTCTGGATTACTATTTCCACTTCAAAATGTAAGTGTACAGTACCTTTCCAGTGTCAAGGCCTTCTTTTAGTTGTTCAGTAACTGTGACATGTGCCAGTCAGGCAATTTTGTTGTTAGCATTTTTTCTTTACAAAACTACTAATAAGAGATTTTATTTGAATGTGTAAATCTGAAACAATTCAGGTGATCCAATTACTGAATGCCTCTTGTGTCCACAAGCACTTAAATTTTCCTCCTGTTAAGCACTCATATCAAATTGCCTAGTATGCATGTTCAAACAGGTTTAAAGTTGATCTGACACTTAAAGTTGCCAGGAGGCCGGGTTTCCTCATAACTACATTATATTCCCATCAAAGTATTTATGTTGCAGAATTATAATTTCAAAATAGACAACACGTCGTTATAAGTGCAAAGTAATAATAGATAATGTGTTGCTTTGAACCACTTGTCTGTGAGCTAACTGAAATTGATATAAATTTAACAAGCACATATTATGTCTTTGAATGAAGCAAAGTAGAACACGGAAACCACAACTGACTATGACTATACATCTGTCTGGTAAGTGAACTTGGGATTTCAGACCTAGCATTTGTATTAATAGCAAACTGGTATTGCATATAATTTAACACTGTAATAACCCCATTCCTACTGACAGCCGGGTGTATTGTGCTGTTGTAATAGTGTTACGTATTGATATTGAAACAGCATGAATTAGTGTGATTTGTATGTGTGTATGTGTGTGTGTTTGTAAGTCCTACCTTGACAGGAGAGATATGTGTGTGCGGTGTGTAGCCATGTATGGCCTCCATGGCAGCGAGGTTCTTGTCACTCATATGAAGCATCTCGGCACTTTTCCCTGGAGCCAGATGTGCTGGACTGTGCTCCAAGGGGGGCGTCTCCTCATCCTGGTACCTGTACTTCTATAGGGACACATAAAGACACATGGGGCCGTCAGTCTTAACAGGTCTCATGTGTAATTAGAAGCAATTGGCTTGGCTGAGTGTATTTTATTTAAAAAAACATTTAGGGTTGATAACATTTAAATCACCAATAAAATCCCCTGTCCGCCTTATTGTAACATTTTATTCATATCCTCTTTAAAAAATAATGGTGTAAATGTCAAACTCCCTTCACAGAGCCGTATTTCTATTACAGTGGCATTTTTAGCGAAATGTGGGCAATCTGAAAATCTTGTATATCACATAACATGTGTGACGCCTACAAGTGCAAAGTGAAGACATCACAGAGGCCTTAAAATATTGCCATTGTGCGTTGAGCAGAGCGATCGTCCTCCACAACACACATGGAGCAACCAGATCCATGACTCATAGTGACTCTTCAGTAGCAGAATATGCAGCTTCTTCCTAGTAGCCTTACTCCCCTACCGATAACCCACACCTGGGCGGCCTGCCAGCAACCCACTGTGTTGACCACACATGGTAGGTTTCATTCTAGGCGTGATGATGACACAAAATCTGCACACAGCATTTTCCATCACAAGCACATCAGAAGGTGGGGAGCATCACAGTGGAGATCTGCTACCCTGTCCTGTGGGTTAGCACTTGTGTTTTTTCTACAAATTTGTACCCTTCTGAAGTCCCCCAAAGCTTACAATATGCTCTGCTGCACTGCAGATGTGAAGCAGCCCACTCTGAAAACAGAGAATTTGGAGGGAACATTTGAATTTTGGCTGATGGCCTGATGGCCAGCTCTGCCACGTTCTCTTATTTATTTATTTTTTTTTTGGAGGCAGCCGGAGAGGGAGGTGCATCACCGAGCTCTGTCTCAGACAGGCTGCCTAGCAACCAGAGCAGAGCAGAGATTGCAGTGCCACAGTTGGGGCTGCCAGCACCGGTCCTGGATCACATTGCACTGAGACAGCAAGAAAGAGAGAGAGTGAAATAGAGATGAAGATAAAGGAGAAAGTGAGGGGGATGGGTAAAAATGAAATAAAAAATGAGACCTTCCATAAAGGGAAGCAGAAAACAGCATTATGGGGATGGACCAGAGAGAAAATGAATAGTTGTTAAAAGCATTGTTCCACAATCGAGAGATTGACTTTTCTTTAACAAGCACTGCAGAGGCGGGCATTGCTACATTAATGCAAACACATTAAACATGATGTAACTGTTTAACACCAACTACCTATATGAACAACTGCTGGTTGATCAACTAATTGTAATCATGTCTATATTAGTAAACTCTACAAAGAAAGATTTGTATCAAATTACATACAACATTAATGTAAAACTCGGACAGATTTGTAAATTACATACATGAATCACAGCAGCCCTGAGCACTTTGGTCTCATATGCCTCCCCCTTTCCTGCATGACCACTCATGCTGCCATGTTGCCTTCTGTTCCACTGGTGGGGGATGTGGCAGTCATTGCTTATATGTTACAAAGTGTCCTCTGGAGAGGGGTTTAGGTGCATTTCCAATCACTGAATTGTGATGATTTTTGCCCCAGTGTAGCATAATACAGCGCAACAAAATAATTTTCATCAAATGAATACTGTCTGAAATATCCTCTCTTTGGTATGAGAAGCTAAATTATGACAAATGCAAATACTATGGATTCATGTAAGGAGCACTTTTCTAAATATCCATATCTGAGAGGCAAATTCTAGTCAGTCGACATCAAATGGACACTAAACACCTGGGTACAGTACTGTATTTTCAAGTTTAGTTACAGTTTTCCAGTTAGTTAATTACTCATTGCCTGGTGTTCCAGATATCAATCACTCCCTAATGACATGGCTTAAATGAAAACAGGAGGCTCCAAGTCCTCAGAACAAAGACAGCGAGCCTTTGCTCGATATGATGACACCTTCACTTTTCTGATAAGTGCAGCAGCAGTTAGTATTGTTCTGGTCCATACATTCTTACACAGATCCATACCTGCAGCACTTCACATAAGGTACACAGTTTCACACAATAGTGTCTGATTGTTATAGCTAAAGGCCTTTGAAAGGGGGCATTTCATTTTGAGAACATTTGAATCTCGCACAAATTGCTTTGTTGAAAGGAAATATTGCACCATAGGTAAAAAGTGAGCTAGTCATTTCAGAACTCATATAAAACAAACTCTAGAAAGGATGAATTGACAACATCTGGAATCCCTCATGCACACTACTTCTGTAAGAGCTATACACTTCATTCTATTGGTGATATTGTGTGAAAACCTTTTGTTCATAAGTGTCTTATTTGATACTGTTTATTATTGTTCTATGTTGTTTAGTTTGAGACAATTAATGTGCTTCGGTGCCTGCAATACAAACTACCGTATTATTGTGTGTATGATTTTAAGTTGCACAAATAAACATCTTGACTTTTATTATATACTTTCAATTTGGTCATATTAAACCCAAAAAGTACTATATTATTGCCATTACGAGTATTAATGTCTTAATGTTTTGTCCTTGCCTGTGTAATGAGAGCTGTGTCTTATCCAATGTACTGATGAATATATTAACTAAGGCAATAAAACAATAGGTACCTATCTGGTTTATGAAGATATGTTGATAGTATATAGAAATAGAAAGGCAAATTAAATAGTAGAAATTATTTTCCTATGGTATGTACTCCCATGTCATAATGACACAGAGCTGGATTAATACATCTAAAGCAAACATAAGATACAACATAATATCTGTTTTAATAGTATCTATTTTAATAAACATAATTGGACACTGTGCCAATAAATTTGTTTTTCTAAGTTTTCTTTCCCACAAGCAGGAGGGTTATAACAGCTTGCAGAAATTAAAATCTGTTGTAACTGTACCAATGGCTCCCTAAAATACCTCTGCAACAAATTACCTCTGGGTTTTCTAGGCTGTATTGTATCAGTATATCATGATGGAAGGAATCCAGCATATCTTCAAGAATTTACTCTGTTGTAAAGGTTAATATAAGGCCCTTCTCCACAGTTTGCAGTTTGCATTGGTTGGCCCTTCTGCACTATAATACTGTAAGAACTGCACACACTGAGCGGCTGAATAAGCTGTTCTTTTTGCGTTAACTTAATGTAGAGCAAATCTCAAATTCCTTATACCATCATCTCAGTTTGTAGTTCAAGGACCAAGCTTGAGCTTGTAAATGACTGTGCATTTGGTAATGTAATGAAAGCTAACCTCACCTCTCAGGCATATCATTTCCAAGAAACCTGCATACATCTGATGTGTAAGGTGTTACAGGAATCATAAAAAAGCTCTTCAGGTGTAAATTAAAGGAGGCAACTCCCCACTGCTTCTTCAAAGAATTTAAGCTTTTGCGAGTTCATCTATTTGCATTTTCTTTAATGATGATGAATCCATTTGCTGTATTTGGATTAATTCTAACATTTGCTACTGTGATGAACTCAGAGGGATTTTGTGCTGGGTGCTAAGTCTCTGTGAAGCTTCACAGCATGTCAGAATGAAGCATATGCTGGAATCTATTTGTACAATACTTCTCTGTGAAGTAAATCTGGACAGGTAAATGTGCTTGAATTAAACCAAATTTTGATTCAGTTATATAAAGAGATGTTTAAATTATGTGTTTAAATTCAACACAGAGCCAGACTAGCCACATTTTGCCTATTCAGGCAACTTCTAATGATTGAAAACAAATAGCTTTTTTGAGTTTGTCTTAAAAAAAAACACAATTGCAGTTTTTCACAAATATTAATATCAACCAACCTGTGTCTCACCTACAATATTTTTACCTTCTGTTGCTTTTTTGTCTCTCTGCAACTATGCAGCCAATGTTATGCCTTTGGATTTTACCCCACACAATTTGTACGTCATTCTTCTTCATAAAATGCCCATCAGTCATTACTATGCTGCAATCAGTAGACATAACTACACAAAACTCATTGAGACACAAGTGTGACACCTGTTTTAACAGTGACCCAGGCTCTAGCTTTAGTTCATTCATCATACCACCCTACACATATTACATGTAGGCCTGAACACCTGCTGGATGTCAGTAAAGCAAACTCTCACACCAACACACCTATAACACAGCCACACAAGCTGAATCCTTGTAGATTTTTTGTGTAAATCCACAACATCATCACTCATTGTCACTTCAACAGAGTGCTGGTGAGAGAACAATGTTTGTCTCTGATGGTCATCTGCACTTTCTATTCAAATCCAGTCATTGTTGCCTTCTCAGTTGATTTTCACTCTCAAGTGCCAAACCCAACACAGCTTTCATCTCATTTGCATTATCACTTTTTCTGTTGCCAGCCAACACCTAAAACGTTTTTTTTTTTTTCATGTACAGTACATGTAAGCCTCAGAAGACATAAAATTCACTCATCTTCTGCCAATTGTAAGATGCTGGCTTCAGACTATTCTCCAAGGTGTCTCAGCACAACACCTTGACAAGTGTTAGTGTCCTGTAGCTATGCATGCTGCAACAAAAACAGACTTTACATTTACCATGGGGCAAAATCTGCACTAAGGATTTTAATGGAGATGCTCTAGATTCACCCACTTCACCCAGATGTAAGTCTGCTGTTAGATGTAGTCAACCCAATCTATTTGTAAAGCTGACCATTAGCAACTAATACAAAGCTTCTACCTGAACATGTCAACCCTAAAAAAGGGCTTTCTAAGACTGTAGTTTGTAGAATCCATGCCAAGTGACACTAAAGCTAAGAAGAGTGGACTTATTTATGATGTATAATGTATTTATTAATGTATTATTGTAACTCAAGTCCCCAAAAAACAGCAGCACATAAACATTTTGCTGTTGACTGCAGTGGGGCTCCTAGGCTGCAGAGTGAAGGTGTTTCATATTGAGTATCACCTCAACTGCATCAGTAAATTGTCCCACAGGGAGATAACGAAGGAGCCCATGCCCAAGCAGCACAATTAAAATTGTCCAACATCAAATCATGTAAAAAAATATTTCCAGTGGTGCATGTTTGAAACTCATTACTGTCCCAAACCAACTTAAGACTTTCTCTAAAAACAGGACAAGTTTAAAATACTGCCTGGATATATGCTCAGCACTGTTTTAGAGATTCAACATTTAGTCTCCCTTACATGTCTTAAATATTAGCTTGTTAATTTATGCTCACTTAAGAGTCTACATCTCATTTCTATGGGATGATTCATCATTCATAGGACCCACACAGATGTATCATCTTCAAATTGAATAATAAATTAGAGTCACACACAGATATGGTAAGTGGTGCCATAATGGGTGCCTGGCTACAATGCTTCTGCTGGAGGTAGGGAGGGAGGTTTCCATCTTGTCTGTCTGGAGCCTGTTTTCACAGGAACTTTATGCTTTTTTGTAGAATAGATGGACGGTATGTATATGACATGTAGGACAAATTGCAGACCAACTTTACCAGGCTCAATTTTTACATCAAACTAAATGAAACCGTGGCAAATACCTTTCCCTAAACCAGCAACAATATTGTACCTTGATTTAAAGCTTGTAAACCCGACCCAAAACAGTATGTTTCAGCAGTAATAGCAGTGCCATAAACTGTTAAACACAATACTTGTCCGGTCTAACATGCAGCTACACTTAATCGGCTAAAAAAAATGAATTCAAATGCTATATTATTTTGCAGTTTAAAGGTCAGGTGAAATCTATTCCCCTACATTCTTTTCACAGATCTCACACAAAGCTTAGTAGTTTTCATCATTTAAATCCCCCCTCTGCCCACAGAAGCATGCACAGTTTTTATGCTGAGTATACATTTTTATGCATGTTGCACTCGTAGTGGGGGACTGTAGTGTTAACCTTCCCCCAGCCCTCTGTTTTCTCCACACACATAAACATGCAAGTGGAGGTCATGTTAACACACAGCACTGTAAGACTGGTTAATGGTTCCGCTTGAACAACCATGTGCAATAATGGCAGCAGTGAGTATTTTCTTTTATCCTGTGTTCATGAGAATTGCCTGCAAAAACAAGTCTGAAATAGCTTTTTGATGAGGAGCACTAAGTAGTCTCTGTACTGCTGTTAGCAAACAGCACCTTGAAACAATTAGCTATCAATGCAATACAAAGAAAAAAAATCTGATGTTTATCTCAAGCATTAGTGAGACATTTGCCTAAATACATAATATAACCCACTCCTCATGTCAAAATCTCAGAACTTCCTGTTTCTTTTATTATTTTCCTCCAGTGTCTCCTTTTCCCTCTTGTCTCTGTATTATTAAGCAAATCTCTAAAGCCTGGGATAACCACAATTTTGTATGTGTTTTTTCAAACCTACGTGGACGTGTCTTTGACTCGCCCACTCGCATCTTTCTGTTGACTTTACATGCAGTCACCCCGCATCTAAAATTTGCCTCAAGTTGTGAGTCTGAACACATCTTTATGTTTTGATTTGAATAAAGGTTGATGTCATGGACTCAAATTAGTTTCATTCTGTTTTTGTGCTACACTGAGGCTGAATTTTGTTTCAAACATTGATGATGCATATCTCCACAAGGTGCCTACTGAGGTGGATATAGATACATAAAAAGTATCTGTGATGAACATTGGCTGTAAAAGGGCCTCAATTGGTTGTTCAAGTAGTCCACCACCATTCCAGCATTGAAGTAAAAAAACAACAATTTTATTCTTAATTATTACATACACACTACAATGTAGTGAAATTTTATTACAGTATTTAACCCATCCTAGGTATTAGGAGCAGTGCTCACCTCAAGATATTAGGTATGTGGTGAACCATGTAACCAGGCAACCCATGTTGCAATAATACACTGATTGAATTCTGGTATTTTGACATGTGTAAAGAATCATAATGGTGAGTTTAAATATTTTAGTTCTTTCAATTAAGACGTTGAGTCTCTTTCAGAGAGCCCATACTTTCATCCTATTAGTAAGACACAGTTTACCTTTATGAGAAACTTCTGACCTGACTAATTGTCAGGTTGCTGCTTTAATTACTTTTTGCATGGTGTTTATAGATAAATCACAGTATGGACCATTTCTGTACAGTACTTGTTTTTATCCTGTGAGTGTACTCCTACAACCTGCACATCCATTGCACACACCAGCTGCAGTATGTGGTAGCAAAATAGCTGGGAAGAGCAAGTTAGCAATGTAGAGGCGACCCTGAATGCTTCAATCTTAGACCTGAACAGAGCATTAGTAAATAGCTGCTGCCGCACATTGTTGTTGCTGCATCTCCCTGAGCTTACTGTCAGAGCTGAGGCTCACTGCTCTTTATAAAGGAAGATGACACAAACTGCAGGATGAAATATGTCAAATCCATAGGAGGAAATGTTTGTTTGCAAAGCATTCGAAACAGTTACAGGAAGGATGTAAAACGTAAAACCAGCAACCTTTACACGCAGCAGCATGGACGGCACTCTGCTTTGATTTTACCTGCTGATATTTTTCCACATCATTACTCTTGATCATATGATTGGTCGATTGGTAATGATTGACAGCAGGTATTCCTGTCCATTTTCCAGTAAAGACGTCTGAGGATCGATTCTCAGGATGAGGTGATCATTGATCTTGATATTGAGATGAAGGCACACTGATTCCTGCGTTGTGAATCCTTCATCACATTAATACTCAACTTCTATTTAAACTCTGTCTTTGGGCTATTTCACATTGTGTGGCCTTGGATATAAGCACTGCATGGCATTGTACAGTATCTTAAAGACAAACTTCAACAAGGCAGTCTGTCTGTCTATACATTATCTGTGATGACTTGCTAATAAAAGAACAAAGTAGAGGCTAATCTTCAATCTTGGGATGGTTAGCATGTTTATCATAGGAAGGCACAACAATGGCAACAGCTAAAGAATAAAGTTTTATATTATAAAAAGATCAAATTCTTGTAGCATGTGTTTTAGATGAGCTGAACCCTATTATTATAAGCCGGATCTGTTAAAACAAGCATTGCATACTGCAAAGCAAGCACAATCCATTTTAATTGAGCAGCTAATCCCATTTTGAAACCTGCTTTTATCACAAACTAGATGTTTGCTGTGAAGTTACATTTCCCTTGTTGGTCATGAAGACTGTTTAGGCAACGTGAGTCAGTGGGAAAATAATTTAAATACATCTTCCAGGGGGAAGGTGTGGAGTCTCAGATGAAAATATAGAGGAAGATATGAGCCAGGCGGGAGTGAGGCGAGAGGGACACATGGGATAATCTGTGCTAATATTCAACACTGAGCACAGCAGGACCTCACTAACAGGAACCCAGAAAGCAAACACCCACATTAATTTTCCCAGTGGTGACTCACAAATTGTTCTGGTCTACTAGACTAAATATAAAAACAATTAGTTAATATCTGATTATATGTGACTACTCAAACTGTATTAGATTCTAGCAACAAGACAGAACACAAACCAAAATGTCAGAGCTGAATCAACAAACAAATTATCTGGAGCTCTGTACACATGTACACATCACTTTGGCAAGTGTAGAGACAAAGCTGTGACAGATCGCACCAGTGTAGTCAGAATTTGGCTTCAAAAAGCCAACAGACTAGCGTGCCATGTGGAGGGAAACTCTGAGCTGGCTTCCATAGTGGAAATACCTGAAGCTGTGAGGGAGGGGCATCAGGGATGTGATGGATAATCAGTGAATGAATGGGTAACCACGCTCTCTCTTTGCACAGAAAATGACAGCATTCCCCACTCAACATTAAGACAAAACCCTAAAACAAACACACAGCTAAACATGATAATATACTATTCTTTTGCAGATAATAAGCAACCTGGCTCTGATTAACCAATGGGCTATAAAAACAGCAGGGGTACTGTTCATGTTACCTGATTACAAGCCTCTCTCTTGCGGTGTAGTTTCTCTGATGCTGGATGATATTTAAGTGGCCCTGAGCAATAAAGTGCATTTCCCAAGGTCATAATCATATCATGTAGTTTGCTTTGCTGGGATGCAAATAAATGTGAACCAATCAGCACAGAGACCAACTTGGTTAGTGACCTGCCTTGTAGATAAGGGGTTGACATCTGATGGTGATTGATGTTTCATTCATTAAATATCACTACACATTTATTGTAAATAAAAAAAACAGCAAACAGCTATCAGAAAACACAACCATGCCTGCCAAAGATGCTTTCTACTGTCTCCAAATGGAAATCGGCCATGGAGGAGCATGAAAAAAACGCCAGAATGCCGTGATGTAAAGGTAATATGGTGTGAATTAGCTGGTACCTGAAAGCATATGTACAAGAGAAGAAGCCGTAGGTGAGTGTGATCACTATACTAATTACTCCGTGTAATGGGAAAAAACACGGTTAAAATGAGCTACAACTGGAATACACACAGAATTCCGATGCTGGTCGCTGCTGCAATTATCGGCTGCTTGCACCCCGGGCTTACCTTACACCCGAACATGAGAGACAGGGTCCGGTTGCTGCAGATGACCTTACACTGGCACATGACCGGCGAGAGACACTTTAAATTCTTGACAGGCAGAGACATCAGTCCAAAACCTCACACCAGATAGACAGCACAGACCAGAGCTCGTTGGTCCGCCGCCACTCACTCGGAGCCACGATACAGTTAGAGCAGAGGCGCGGAAGCTGAGGGGGGGGGGGGTTGTCGCTGTTTTCCACGGTTGCAATGTGACCGTAGCGGTACTCTGGTCCAATGTTATTATACAGCTTCATAATAGTGCATGTTTGACACGATTAAAGCGTCGGTCTGTCGCTATATATTGTCCATAGGTTTAACACTGGCAGCATCATTCAGCATTGTACTACTCTCTCTCTCTCTCTCTCTCTCTCTCTCTCTTTCTCTCTCTCTCTCTCTTTCTCTCTATCTCTCTCTCTTTCTCTCTCTCTCTCCACCTTAACGTGTGTAGTCAGCACGCAGCTGTAATCATAAGGGAAAGCAGTAAAGCGGTTTGAATGTAGTGCAACGGTTTAGCTATTTTGCCCAGCGGCCACATGCAATTAATACTGGTAGTAATATCAGTATAAGTTTTGAACACACACACACACACACACATCTCAAGGCAGTGGAAGCTGGGAAATATTACAATATTACATGACCACATCAAACAGAGCCTGCTTCACCACCACGTGTTACACGTGTGATTACTGCGTCCCCTGTTGGATCTATAGAAAAATGCTGGAGGAGCTGTCCAAGGTCCTGAAATGTTTCGAATCGGTGGATAGCACTCGATGGCTGCAACATCCCACTGATACTATCGGTATTTCATTATAATGTGACCCTGCCAGTTCTATACAGGCCATTCAGGTAAAAGCAGGGCCAGTTATGATATAGGAGCTGTTTGATGTGTTTCTTTGAAATTTTGCTTTTCCCTTCAGCTGAAATTACTTTTGGTTGGCTTTTCAAAACTATCAAAAGTGTGATAAATTATGAATGTGACTATATATAAGTGACAAACTTTCCTATAATATGTTTTGTCTGACTGATCTGTTAAAATAAATAAATAGTTTATATATTAATCTGTGTTACACAACTGAAGTTAATGCAATACAGCATATACTTATTATCCAATATTTTAAAAAGTTATAAACTAGTATTTTGAATTGAAGGCACGTAAGGTAACTACCAACATCAATTGCAGCTAAATTCCTTATTCTTTTATACCAACAACCATTATGTCTTAACATGCTCTAAATCCTTCATAAGATAAATGTCTTATTTAGTATTTGGGTTTTATTCCTTCACTCCTGTGTGTGATTGTGCTGACATGGTGAGCCCACAGGGTGGAGTGAGAGAACTAGGTAGGCTAGATTTAAATATTGTGCATTCATCTCAGGACCAACTGCGGCGCAGGGCTCAATGCTCCTGGGTGACGTCAGTGTTAAATCGAACACACAGTCCGTTCCAAATACACCAGTGTGCTGCAGATAGTTTTTTTTTAAACTTTAACACCCTCCGAGAGAATTGGGGATATCCGGGGAAATCTGTATTCATCCATCAGCAGCATTTTCAAAGGCTGACAGAGGGAGGTCATAAATTGAAGACAATGTGAAGTAAACTAGTGTCACTTTCTTAGAAAAAAAAACATATTCTTTACAGTTATCTTAAAGAACACAGTATATATATATATATATATATATATATATATATATATATATATATATATATATATATATATATATATATATATATATCAGCAGATCAATACAGTTCATACACACATGTTTAAGAAAGCCCCCTGTACAATAATGTGATTTCCAGAACAATGGTATGAACATCTACATGGCTAGATAACCCTCAATCTTGATCACATAATAGATATAGCTGTAGATATTGTTTGTGTTTTTGTGTGGGCAAATACCTTGATGACATTCTTCTTTTAGTACTCTAGATGTATGATGTAGTTTTTCCTTACAGTCTGTGTACTTTTATACTTAGACTGTTGTCTGTGATCAGAAAATTGTGATCAGAAAACTGAAAAAACTTTTCAAACCCACAAAAGTTTCCATGGATATTGCTTTCTAAAAAGAAAACTGTCCTTGATTGCAGAAGTGAATGTATTTTAATAAGGGGCTCTGGCATTGAATATGCTCTGACAAAGATTCAACAGAATCTCACTGATAGCTATTACTCATAGCAATTACTCATTGTTGCATCGATTAAAAAGATTTGAGGGAGGCCACCTCTTCAAAATCACAGGGTTGTTCCATCCACGCAGTTTCTCTGTGTCTTCCCTTTATACCAAACTCCACTCTGAAAGTAACTGACTGAGCTTTTTACATAAATTCCTGAGGCGTAATCTAAAATAGGAGCAATATCTTCTAATCAAAAATCCAGATACATTACAAGCAGCATATACAAACATTAACAAAACTTTAAATTAGAGGGTCTAAATTGGAGGCCATCAATAAAGAAAGAAAGAAAGGTTTGTGTAAACCTGCAAACCATTTTAATTAATCAATATATGATAAAGTATTTCATGTAAGAATTCATGGAAAAGTTAAACTTCCCCCCATCTTTTTTCTATAGTAATTACTGCATGTAACTGATTTTTCAGCTGTGATCACTCAAAATGAATTTCTTCTCTGTGCTTCCCTTTGTATTGTATATAGGACCAACCTATTAGATTAAATGGTATACTACATATTAAAGCTACAAAGACTATTGATTAGTTGTTAACTAATAAATGAATCACCAACTGTTTGAATAATCAATTAATTGGTTTGTCAAAGTAAAAAAAAAAAGTCTAACTCCAGCTTCTTAAATGGGACTATTTTCTAGTTTCTGACAATACACAAGATCTTTGATATTCAGTTGTGGACAAAACAAGACAATACAAATAATTGTTAGTTGCAGCCCTACAACCGACATGTGTTTATACATTTAAGTAGATTTCTTGTGATTCATGTAGCATATTTAGGAAAGCAATACATGCATATGGATATGACTAACATACATACAGTATAATGTTTGTGGTGATTATATACTGTAAATGGCTTCCCCCTTCCAATACAGTGTTATGTAAGCGTGGGAGTCACATGGAAACCTGAACTGTTCCAGTGTTGAGTATAGCATTAACATCCTAATGCTGCATTGTGTGTGTGTGTGTGTGTGTGAGAGAGAGCAACAGAGAGCGAGAGAGAGAGAGAGAGAGAGAGAGAGAGAGAGAGAGAGAGAGAACCCCAAAACAGTCAGAGTGTTTCCATGACAACATGCTGCAGGAATAGTCCACTTTCCAGCAGCATTCTGGTCACTGTATAAATAAAATGACTGCTTCTGTCATGGGTTTGTAAGGCAGGTGCCTTATGCTACTACGTGCATGCATCACATGCCATGACACATGCTAGTCTTTTCTCAAATTCCCAGAGAATGTAAAGAAGCACTGTGACTCAAAGAGCAAGCTGCTCATGCTGGCATATATTCACCGCTGGCTGGCTGTTAAAGCAGCTCACTGAACCTGTGAGTCTCAGAAAATGGTCTTAAGCCTAATACACTGTAGGTTGTCATACTTAACATTTGCTTATCTTTTCTGCAAGCCTTGGTAGCCATTTTAAAATTTGATTATAAGTGGTTGAGAAAAAGATATGCAATTATTGATTTCGGCCTACCTTTTACATAAAAGATAAATAAAGAAATTAAAGCCTGACTGTATGAAATCTAAAATATATGATCCAGAGTGAGAGAAATGCATTGATCCCTTTTTTATGTCTCTGTCTGTCAATGATTTTAGATTAGCTCAGTTAATTCATGCCAACATCTTTAGATGTCTGTGGGATCAAGATCTGACTGATCTGTTAAAATAAATAAATAGTTTATATATTAATCTGTGTTACACAACTGAAGTTAATGCAATACAGCATATACTTATTATCCAATATTTCAAAAAGTTATAAACTAGTATTTTGAATTGAAGGCACGTAAGGTAACTACCAACATCAATTGCAGCTAAATTCCTTATTCTTTTATACCAACAACCTGCTCTGCTAAAAAGAAGGGCAAATACAACTTTAACAATTTAATATTACATAGTGTTTATTTTTCATATCAGACCCTTCCACAAATACATTTGAAACTTGACAATTACAATAAAGCTTGGACTACTTTTTTTCTTCTAAATATACATATGCATATTAATCCATGGTGCTGAATGGTAGATTGGACTTTACGTATTCTTATAAAATATAAAATTTGTTAATTACAACATAGTTTTGTCCTACTAGCCTTAACCTTAATGGTTCATTACAAACGTTGTGGGCTTTTTTCTTTGATTACAAAGCCCATATTTTTCCACATCCATCAATGTCTCTTAAGAATGAACTACAGATCCATCTAAATTCTGACTGCGAAGTTATGAAAAAGAAGCTGGAATCAGAGAACTCTACTTTTTTCATAAAAACAATTACTCAAACCGATGAATCAATTATCAAAATAGGTGGCGACTAATTCAATAGTTGATAACTAATCGATTAATTAATTAATACCAAGTAAAAAAAATAATTAATCTTTGCATCTGTAGTCTGTTTTGAGTGCCAGCAAATTTAAGCTTTCCTCAAAATGGTCTTCCTTATTTCTAGTTTGTTCTTCTGTAACCTTCCAGCAGCTTTGGCACTAAAATAATCTTACTAAAGTGCAGAACAACTGGGAATCTCCTGAGGCTCGGAGACAGCCTCAGCTCTACTGACAAGGAAAACACCCAGGGTCGGAATTACAGTATTCACACCTACACAGAACAGATTTTTGCTATATCTGATTTCTCTCGGCTTGAACATCTGATCTCAATTGCTCTTACTAGAAAAAAATGCAATTTCAAACAGGACAAAATGTAGATGAGACAGCACTGTCAGTTAGCTAAAATACATCCCAACAAATGAATCCACTGAATCCATCCAACAATGAATATTAGGGAAAGGTTGGACCTAATGGGCACCTTTAAAACCTTTTTCACACCCCTCATATGATTCACAGGGATTCATTCTTCCTGTTGAAATAATTAAAATAAACACCCAAAACCTGGACACCCTGTGTAGAGCCTTGCCTCACCTCAGCTGCAGGTGCAACAGCAGCACTCAAAGGTTGCTCTACAGGCAAACTTCCTGCTTCTGTCTCTTGTAAAACCAAATGTAACATGTCAGAATGGAGTCATCACCAGCAGTGGCGACCTGGAGCAACCCTTTATGCATTGAGTATGGTGTGCATGTTACACCTTCAACACACTTCAAAAGCCCAAAAAAAGTTGATGAGAATACACTTGTTTTTCTCCTTTTGGTAGCTGCAGACATTCTAAGAAACAGTTATCAAATGGTTAAATTGAGCTTTCGGGGATAATTATCTGCACCCCCCTCGAATTGGGATGACAACATCTACACCATAATCATGAAAGCCAAACAGAGGATCTTCTTCCTGTGACAAACGAAGAATGTCTCACAGCAACTACTGGTATAATTCTACTGTATATAGCCATCCCCTCACGTCCTCTAACATAGTCTGGTTCTGCTGTGCCTCCTCCCACACTAAAGACAACAGCAGTGTGCTGTCCACAGTACTGAGACGATCCAATGCCAGCTGTCCCCCATCTGAGCCATATACATGTATGATGTGAAAAACTGTTGAAGAGTGATCACTGTGGCCTGCCAGCTCCATCCCCAACCTTTACTAAAATCTGTCTTTTGTAAACCAGAACCACCCACAAGCTCCAAAGCGTTCTCTCAGCTAAAGCAACCCCCATGAGCCTCTCTATCGTTTCTAACATTGGAACATGCTACCATGCTACCAATTGTATGTGCCATAATATAATATATGCACTGTATAACACAAAGTCTTATTCCATTTGTATTGTATTCATATTATATATATATATATATATATATATATATATATATATATATATATATATATATATATGAGCAATCACCTAAAGGATTATTAGGAACACCTATTCAATTTCTCATGCAATTATCTAATCAACCAATCACATGGCATTTGCTTCAATGCATTTAGGGGTGTGGTCCTGGTCAAGATAATTTCCTGAACTCCAAACTGAATGTCAGAATGGGAAAGAAAGGTGATTTAAGCAATTTTGAGCGTGGCATGGTTGTTGGTGCCAGATGAGCCGATCTGAGTATTTCACAATCTGCTCAGTTACTGGGATTTTCACACACAACCATTTCTAGGGTTTACAAAGAATGGTGTGAAAAGGGAAAAAAATCCAGTATGCGCAGTCCTGTGGGCGAAAATGCCTTGTTGATGCTAGAGATCAGAGGAGAATGGGCCGACTGATTCAAGCTGATAGAAGAGCAACTTTGACTGAAATAACTACTCGTTACAACCGAGGTATTCAGCAAAGCATTTTTGAAGCCACAACACGCACAACCTTGAGGCGGATGGGATACAACAGCAGAAGACCCCACCGGGTACCACTTATCTCCACTACAAATGGGAAAAAGATTTTGCAATTTGCAACAGCTCACCAAAATTGGACAGTTGCAAAATGTTGCCTGGTCTGATGAGTCTCGATTTCTGTTGAGACATTCAGATAGTAGAGTCAGAATGAGAACATGGATCTATCATGCCTTGTTACCACTGTGCAGGCTGGTGATGGTGGTGTAATGGTGTGGGGGATGTTTTCTTGGCACACTTAGTGCCAATTGGGCATCGTTTAAATGCCACGGCCTATCTGAGCATTGTTTCTGACCATGTCCATCCCTTTATGGCCACCATGTACCCATCCTCTGATGGCTACTTCCAGCAGGATAATACAGTACACCATGTCACAAAGCTTGAATCATTTCAAATTGGTTTCTTGAACATGATAATGAGTTCACTGTACTAAAATGGCCCCCACAGTCACCTGATCTCAACCCAATAGAGCATCTTTGGGATGTGGTGGAACGGGACCTTCGTGCCCTGGATGTGCATCCCACAAATCTCCATCAACTGCAAGATGCTGGGCCAACATTCTCAAGAATGCTTTCAGCACCTTGTTGAATCAATGCCACGTAGAATTAAGGCAGTTCTGAAGGCGAAAGGGGGTCAAACACAGTATTAGTATGGTGTTCCTAATAATCCTATAGGTGAGTGTATACAATACAGGCCAAAAGTTTGGACACACCTTCTCATTCAATGTATTTACTTTATTTTCATGACTATTTACAGTATATATATATATATACTACCGGTCAAAAGTTTGGGGTCACATAGAAATTCCCATTGCACTCCATTGTAGACAGAATGCCAGCTGAGATCAGTTGCATTGTTTTTTTAACCAGGGCAGCCGTTTTCAGATTACATTATGTGCTTACATAATAGTAAAATGGTTCTCCAATGTTTTTCTAGTTGTTTATTTTTAAATGATAGATTAGTACACAGAATGTGCCTTTGGAACATTGGATGAATGGTTGCTGGTAATGGGCAATGTAGATATTGCATTAAAGATCAGCCCCTCCACCCAAATTAGCAGGTATTCTGTCTATAATGGAGTGGTATGGAAATGTATAAGTGACCCCAAACTTTTGACCGGTAGTGTATACACACACACAATGTAAATGTAAAATACAATTCAGATTTTCAATAGAATTTGGAATGCTATTTTTTAATTTAAATGTAGTCATTTTAATCATAACAATCATCTGGTTGATGTGTTTTGTCTGGTTGTGAGAAACCATGTGCTACTTTACCTTGCCAAATGTCATTACTGGTATGACGCACCCGCCAGTCAAGAGACACACAATGGATGCTTTTCTTTTAGCCAAATGTCTTTTTAAAGGAGCACTTTTTCCATGTTGATTCCATAGTGTTGAACACCTTGCAAAGTTTTCAGTAGCAACTTCTCTCACCCGTTTAACTTTGTTTGGTGTGGGGCGTCATTACAGCTCACTCTATGATTAGACTAGAAATTTGCATTGTGGGATTGTGTAAGATTTGTAGCATGACCACAGCCAGCACTCAGGTCACTTAGTGGGCAGTAAATTGCTAATCATTACATAATACTTGCCAATGGGTACTAGCCCCCAATTTTATGTGTTAATACACAATCATGATGTTTCTTCTATCCTTATTAACCTGGTAGCACAACGTGCCAGATCCATTTACAACACTTCACCCTATAGATCAATGGTCAGTATGATAGAAGTGACTTCATTGACTTCCTTACATTTTTTGCCCCTGTGCTCTGGTGTTGACTCACAAACAAATTTAAAGTGTAACTGAAGGCAAGATAGCCAAACACATTTGGTGAATAAAGCACTGAGTACCGGAGAAGAGTTGTGACAAGTTTTAATTACAATGGACTTCCATTGAAGCTCATGCTGGTCTGCACCTTGCTGCGTGTGGCTTCTCAAATTTAGAAATTGCCTCACCCTTTGAAAAGAGTAAAAGTGTATTTTTTGGAGCCACTTCTGATGAAATGCAACAAAAAAGCTCAGACCACCACTCATTTGGCTCGGCGTGTAGCAAGCACAGCGGGGGTATCAGTCTGGTCAGCCACAGCACCGGTTCTAAGATGATAAAAACAGAGCCACCTGGTACTGTAATGCTAATTGGCAATGTCTATGCTCCAGTTGCTCACCAATCCAATCAGAAAGGGAGTCATTTTACCATTAGTTTACATTGGCTGTTTACATCAAATTCTGTTGCGAGCTAAATTGAGTATGTGTGTGTGAGACATTGGAGGTTTTAAAACTGGAAGAAACAGTGCACACAAAAGCAAGAAAAAAACTGTATTCACACAGTTGCCTAGCAGTAAATTAAAAGCACATAATAATTAAGAGCTTAACATAATTGCCTAGTGTGCTAACTAGTAAGGCAATGTTTGGTTGACTATGGACTGTTTCTATAATTGTAGGAAAGAGGAGAGAACAATAAAAGGCATTGCCTCTTTTTAAACTGGTAACTAAAATGATCTCCTTTTGAAATTTGGGTTCAACAACACACCTTTACACTACATTATGTTCCATGACCCTATGGGTAATGACTTGATAGGATTTTGCTATTTTTCCAGTATACTGTTGTGACACCATGATTCTGACTAGGGGACCAAATGTAACTACAAAATGTCAAATTGAACTAAACTCATGTATATAATTCCTTTACAGTCAATGACTTTTCAATGTCTGTGACCCACAGACCACATAAGACACTTGGTATCTTCCTTGGTGATGCTCTGACAGTCCTGGATTGCAGTCATCTTCACTTCTTGCTATGCTATATTTCTTTTTTGTTTTTTGTTTTTTTTTGCCGTCAGTTTGTTCATCGACAAATTATACACATCAATTAAACTTGAGGTCTGGTGACTGACTCTGTTTGGCCCTGCAAAATCTCCTTTGTGGATTTGGCTGATAATTTCCCTGCTGTTAAAGCACTGTTCAATGAGTTCTCATGCATTCATTTGGCCCTGAGCACTGTTTCTGTATACTTCCAAATTCATTCTTTTGCCGCTGTCAACAGGATAATTGTCAAGTGAGATGACTCCTATGACACCCAGACCATGACATCACATCTACTATGTTTGACAAATGAGGTGGCATGCCTTGTATTATGAGCTGTTCCTATTTTTTCACACTTTGATCTTTCCATACCTCTGGCACAGCTCAATCTTTGTCTCATCTGTCCATAACACTTTGATCAAGAACTCCACAGGTTTCCTGGAGCATGTGAGGTTATGGAGAACCTGCCGAGGTTAAACAGGTGTAATCTTGTCTTGATGGTTGTCTCTGACACATGACACGTTCTGGAGTGTCTTCTTGATCCGTTGGACAGCTGTAAAGGGTTTTCTCTTTAAATCTTCACTTGTTCCTCTGTTATCCACTACACTGGTCTTCCTTTAACCAGCAGGTTGTTCACAGTTGATGAAGTCAAAAGTGCATATTTGCTTCTAAAAGGTTCCCTGTGGAGTTTTAGACCTCTGGCAATGACACATCTTTGGTCTTCCCGTCTTCCCGTTGAGAGACAACAGATGCTAAAGCAAATGTCACGACTAGAATCAACTCCAAGTCCATTACAATTTTGGGACAGTTACTACATTCTTCATCTGATGTGAATGCAAGTACCTTTAAATGAAAGCAGAGAGTCAACAAAAATGTGTCTATGTCCTATAAATTATTGATTGCATTGTATACTCCAATCAGGAAGTCAATAAAAAAATAAAATGATTCTGCTTCATCAGAGCCACTTATAGTATACAACTGTTGCACAATGTACTGTGATTCAAAGTGCTGAAAATGAAAGCTTATATTTGTCTTCACATTTGCAATAACACCTTTAACACACACACACACACACACACACACACACAGACACACACACACACACACTTGTATAGCCTGGACATTTGAAAAAAAAACATTCTCTCACCTCTAACCCTAATCTATGTCTGTAACCCTGATGTTTATCCTAAGCCCTTAACCCTAAAAATGACATGACCCCTTTCAAAGTGACGTACATTTTTTGACAATCCAAGGATTGTCCTCATTTTAGCACTGGACTTGTGTCCTTATGTCCTTACAAGGATAGAGGTGCAGACAAATATAAATTAAATTCAAATATGCATAGACAAAATCTATCCTATCCAAACGGAGAATAAAAAATTGCATACATGAATCCATATACTGCCTTAATCAACAAGTCTGCTAGAGTTTTACTCATACTGCGTGTCTAAACATGCTCACTGGCACATACACACCTACATATTCCAGGCCATGTTCATACGTACTACCCAAAGTGCATAAATAAACCGAACCAGAGCACACGTACAAGGAGAGCGAAACATTCCTCATACACATATTTCTGATAAATCTTTGACAGTGGAGGAGATTGCGAACATGTTGGATGCAATATGTACCGATGTAGATGCAGACCTCCCCAAAGCCTGCCGTGACGACTAGCAGACTTTCCAGCTAACATGCAAAACAGAGGCAGCAACAGAGCAATGGAAGGAGAAGAACGACACAAACAGAGAGGTGAATTTACCTACCACACACGGGCAGAGGGAAGGGAGCTTAGTGCGGCCCTTCATGAGCGAGAAAAACAGCCTCCCAGACACCCGCAGTAGAGGAGGAGAGGGATGGGGAGAAAGA